>BPTQ01000008.1:342467445-342578102 GCA_019973895.1 Chrysanthemum seticuspe | reverse complement strand
GACGATTACATAACATTTGTGACGATCAAAACATATCAGTCAAATTATAAAACATAATCTATTTATACCTTTTCTATACATATAACATCCAATGCATAACATAATACATTTCCTGAGAAATCGAATATTTTCCTCCAGGATCCAATCTAATCTATATGCACAAAACGATATAGATTCCAGCAATGTGAAGTTCCAACATTTTGGGATTATGACCAATCTCATAAGCATAATTATTATTATAACTCCACAACTTACAAATAATAATAAGAAGAATTCTAATTCATAATTTAAGGCGTATTATAAATTATTCATAAACAATTCAGTCAAAAATATTCCTAGCAAACGAGTTGACCCTAGTTGTATATATATATATAACAACTTTGTCTGTGTCTGGAACTATCTAGAACTCGAGCACCTAGCAATATATGTACCGATTGGAAAAACTCAGTTTTAGTTTATAAAAAGATCCATAGAGGATCAAGAAGTTCTTAGTTATTTGTTACTTGTGTTTATATTCCGCTGATAAACATTAGTAGTAGAGATTGTCTTTTATTGTGCTTGTGATTACATAGGCATATATAACGATCCACGAGCTCAAGATCTATCAAGGTCTGTGTCTGTTTCAACAATATATATATATATGTTGATCCCAGTTGAGCAAACGATCCTTATAAAAACTGACTTAACAAATACTTATTAAATATTATGCGGAATTTAATACTTAATCTTAAGAAGAATAATAATAAACATTCAACACCTCAATATTATTATTAATACGAATACTCTAACCAGTATTAGGGTTTTACAACCTTGAAGTGTAACGACCTTAGATATAGCAAAACACGTATATCTAATCTAACCTAGGACCTCCTTTTATAAGCTAAAGAGTCCTTTACATAATACAATACGTAACCTACAATATACATATCTTTTCCATATTTATCTAATACAAAATATTAAACTGACTATACAAAACTAGCAGTGTTTACAATACATTAGCAGTGGTTCTATTTTACTACTAGTCGCGGTTTAACTTCAACAGTGGATTCATTCTTTTGTCAGTGGTTTCATTAACTCTGTCCGTGGTTCCAATACTTAGAATAATTCATGATCTGAGGAACCTAAAACCCAACAATCCTCCCCTAAACTTGATACATTCAAATATAATTCTCAAGTTTCTTTTAAGCTCAAAACACCTGAATTGGAGGATGTATCCAAACACTTAACCAGAAGTCAACACATCTTAATTTACCTTTTCTGTTTTAGACTCTGATGTGTAATCCACAGCCTTAGACATATCTGCCTTTCTCTTCAATCTACCTTTAGATTTAGCCTTAATTGCCAAAGTCCCTTGTATACCAGCAATCTTCTCAATCTTTTGAAATAGTGAATCAATAATGGGATGTGATTTCTTTGTTCCTTTTGAAGTGAGTTTAGCTTCCAGCATTTGTCTTGCCACATTCTTGGACAAAGGATAATCTCTATCAACAAACATGAAAAACCTTTCCTTTGTAGTTTGTATAGCATGAATCTTGCAGTATGAATATAACAGCCACTCAACAACTTCACAGTCATTCCAAATTTCTTCATTGGGATCAGGCTGAAATATATTCTTTAGATCAGTCCATACAAACTTAGCTAACTCTCCATTTGGACCAAATTTCCCATATTCGAATTCCATTACTTTCCACAACTGTTCCACATCTCCCTTAGTCTAGCAATCTAGCAGTATACTAAAGTTGAAATAAGTAGTTTTTATTCCATCTCTTCTTGTTATTTCAACTACTTCTCTATCCCCTTCAATAACAATCTGCAAATCTTCAATGGGATGTACAACTCTAACTGGAATAGGATCAATGGGAGGTGCAGATTCCATAAGATACTTTTCAATTCTTTCATTCTTCTCAACCTCTTCATCAATCTTTTGTCTTTTAGAACTAGATTCCATCTTTGAATCAGCTTGCCTTTTTATACATTCAGCTTCCTTTTCAGAATCCACAGGATAGAAATTTTCATTAACCCTCATACACATTTGATAAAGCTCTTGAATTCTCTCAAATGAACATTTACTTAGATTTTCAGCAATGTGTATGCCTGAATTCTTGATAATCTTCATCATAGCATTTCTCATCTCACCTTTTGTAGGAGGTTTCTTTGTTTTAACTTGTTTCTTCTCCTTACTTATCCTTCTAGCCCATTCACCCAAGATTCTAGCTCTTTCATCAATAGATAACAATGCCCATTCTTGAGTAGTATACTCATTCTGTATGTTATTAGAAGCTTGAAGATAGTTTTGTGTTTCATTCCATTCAGCTAACCATTTCTGAGTAGCCTCCTCTTCTTCTTGCTTCTCTTTCTCTATAACTGCTTTCTCTTTAGCTAGCAATCTTCTTGTATACTCTTCATCATAAGCAATCTATTCTTGTTTATTCTTAAACTTCAAAGTTGGTTCAGCAATACCTTTTCCCTTTCCTATGTCTGGTAAAACCACTTTCTTCTTCAAAGGTTCACCAATTGTCAAACTTTTACCTAAGGGTTTAGGTCCAGTTGGTTTAAGAAATAATGGAGCAGGTGCAATGATGGGTGTAAGGTTAGTTGAGGTTTTTCTTTGATTGATCAATGTACTTGCAACTTCCTTTTCAACTTCTTTTGATTTAGGTGGTGATACAGAGGTGGTTGTGACAATTGTAGAAGTGGTTATGATAGCAGTGGGTAAATTTAAAGTGGGAGTGGTTATGGTTACCTTATCTAAAACTGCAGCAGTGGTTTCAAGAACATCAGCCGTGGTTGCAGGCACACTGTCAGTGGTTGTGTCCTGCATCACCTCATCTTCTACCACAGTTTTCAAACTTTCAAGAACAACTTCATTCCCATCTTTATCAGATACCACAAATTGTTCTCCTTGATCTCCACTATCCACATCCTCATCCATATGCACACAACAGCCTCCCCTGAATTCATGCCTTCACTCCTCCCTTGTTTGGGTACATCCTCCACATTCACAGCTATAGAGGAGTCCACCTTCCTTTTCAACTTTCATACTTTCCTTAACACAGAAACCCCAGGTCTCCTCACCTTCTCCATCACAAACATTCTGTGCTTCAGCCTTCTAATATCTTTACCCTGAAACACAGCCAACTCTTGAAGACTAGAGATTGTGTTCTCCATCTTGGTACATTTAGCCGTCAATTCATTTAAATATTCAATAATATCCTCCCCACTTCGACCTGTGTTAACTGGTCCGAGAGGTGGTTCATTGGAAAAGTCAGTATGTACCTGTTTAGGATCTGTCAATTCATTGTCATGTTCCAAACTATCCTCATCACTTTGAGTTGTGTTAACTGCTCTGAGAGGTGAATCCTTGGATAAAGTAAACATAGCACCAGACCTTGCCTGATCATCTATACACCCTGAGTGAACCAATTGGCTAGGGATTCCTCCACCTGTGTTAAGTTCCAAGGAACTCTCCATATGAGGAGTTGCCTAAAGGTTGGGTCTTAATGATGTTTCCACTGTCCTGACCAGCATCTAAGCATAAATCAGTAGTGGAAGCCCTTCCAATCATGTCACCTCCACAACATGTGACAGCCTCATGAACAACACCACTAACACCAGCCTGAGGTAGCTTGGTGCCCTTCCTCCTCCTAGTAAACATAATGGGTTCTACAGTGGTTTGAGGTTGACTAGCAGTGAGTTCAGTTGCACTAGCAGTGGGTGGAGATTCACTAACAGTGCGTTCAAGTGTACTAGCAATGGGTTCAGGTTATATGGATTGGGATTCAAGACCTTTATCAAACTCAGGAATAGCAGGCAAATTAATCATATGTGGGAACAAAGGAACATCTCTTATTTGAAAATTAGGGTTCTGATGTCTCATATGTGCAAAGACCTTAGGAAGCATATAATGCATTTCATACTCCCTAGTATGCTCAACAGGTTCTTCTATTTGACTTACCACAATATGTTGCACAAACCTAGGATATAAGTAATATTTACCCTTCTTCCTAATGTTCTGCACAAGTCCTTCATAAATCATTCTAGACCAATTAAACTTCCTCCCCTCAGATAGACATATGATAGCAGTATCAATTTTGGAGGGAAAGTCATCAAACCCAGTGGTCTTATTACTCAGACACATCAACAAGGTATGAATCAAAAACTTCCATTGTTGAGAAAACATGCATTTAAATTTTTTTACCTTATCACCCCTTCTAGTATATCCTAGCCTTTCTAAACCTTCAAAGATCTCAGCATCAGAAAGATTAACTACACCATCAGCATCATCCAACTTCAAAACACCTCTAATGATTTCCTCATCAACCAAAATCTCATTCTCATCCACAACAGTACTAAAAACTTCGACCCCATCTATCTCCTCAAGCTTAGCATTTCCCTAGAATTGATGTACATAGGCCTTAAGGATGGTGGGTGCTACAGTTAAGGCAAAGTGAATAGGATTGTGAACAAGAAAATCAATCATTTCATGAAAACCTTCGGATCGATTGTTTTTTACCATATTAACAACTCGGTTATGGGTTTTGGAGTATTGATTCGGCATTGTGATTGGTGATGTTAATGATGTGGGATTTGTGAATTAAACAGATGGAAGTGGCTTTGGGTATATGTAGAGCGCCAATTGGAAGTGATTTGAAGATCAATTAAATGATCTGGCAGTGATTTGGGGATATAAATGCGTTATCACAAAAGTTACCAAACAGCCCCTCAAGTATTCAAGAACAGAAATATGCTAGCAGTGGATTGAAAACCACTAGCAGTGGTTATAAAGACTCTAGCAGTGGATACAGTATTAACTCCAATTGTTTGACCAAGATTTACAGCAACCAAATCTTTGCCAATAATAGAGATATATCACACCGAAATATGAAGGATTACATCAATCAAACAAAAAATTATTATTATTATTTTATTATTATTATTTTTTTAAACACCAATCAGCAAAAGCTCTAAAAGCTCCAATGTATACAACAATCCTTAATACCTGCATATTACAAACATAAACCAAACACTGAAAAGATGGTTAATGTTAGTAGTGGTTAGATAGAACTAGAAGTGGTTCCATATACTTAGCAGTGGGTAGCCAACAGTGCTAAATCCTTATCTCAATATGTTTAGTTCTAGAATGTAAAACATGATTTTTAATGATGCAAATTGTACTGTTATTATCAATGTAAATCTTAGTATGCATAAATTTGTACCCAAAATCCAGTAATTGATTCTGAATCTAAAGAACTTGACCACAGCAGCTACCAGCAGCCACATATTCAGCTTCAGTTGTAGAATTTGCCACTATCGTTTGCTTTTTACACTGCCATGAAATTAGTCTACTTCCCAAAAACTGACATCCTCCAGTTGTAGACTTCCTATCCAAACTAGCACCAGCATAATCACTATCTGTATAGGCCACCAAATCAAAAGGTGAATCCTTAGAATACCAAAGGCCCAATTTAGGATGACCTTTAAGGTATCTAAAAATTCTCTTAACAGCATTCATGTGTGATGTATTGGGTGGGATTTGAAATCTTGCACACACACATACTGAGAACATTATGTCTGGCCTAGATGCAGTGAGATACATCAAGGATCCAATCATGGACCTATACAACTTCAAGTCAACTTTAGACTTCCATCATCTAGTAGCAGTGGTTTTTGAGTCTCCATTGGTGTACTAGCACTCTTCACATCCTGAAACCCAAACTTCTTCAAAATATCTGCTACATACTTGTCTTGACTAATGAAAATACCATCAGTCCTTTGTTGAACCTGTAGCCCCAAAAAGAAAGTGATTTCTCCCATAGAACTCATCTGAAACTTATCATGCATAAGTTTCTCAAAATCCTTGCATAGCTCCTTATTTGTTGAGCCAAAGATGATGTCATCTACATAGATCTGAACCAGTAAAATATCATACTTGAGCTTCCTAATGAACAAAGTCTTAACAATCAATCCTCTTTTGAAGCCATTGTCCATTAAATAAGTAGACAGGCACTCATACCATGCCCTAGGAGCTTGATGCAACCCATACATAGCATTCTTCACCCTGTATACCTTGTCAGGATGATCAGGATCTTCAAAACCAGGAGGTTGACAAACATAAACCTCCTCATCAATTGTACCATATAGAAAGGCACTCTTAACATCCATCTGATACACAACAAAATTCTTAAATGAAGCATATGCTAAAAATAATCTAATAGCCTCAATTCTTGCAACTGGAGTAAATACTTCATCATAATCTAAGCCTTCAGTTTGTGTGTATCCTTGAGCAACCAGCCTTGATTTGTTTCTTACAACTATCCCTCTTTCATCCCTTTTATTTCTGAACACCCATTTAGTCCCAATTGCCCTCTTTCCATTAGGAAGGTCAACCAATGTCCAAACCTCTTGAAGCTTAAACTGTAGAAGCTTCTCTTGCATTGATTCAACCCATCCTTCTTTTGACAAAGCTTCTTCAACTCTCTTGGGCTCCTTTTGAGACAGAAAACAAGCAAACAGGAAATTTTGCAGATCTTTATGACTATTTCTTTTGTGAAGTGACCTTGCAAAGAAACCTTATTCAGGAAAGGTTTTAGTATTCTGAACCTTGCTTCTTGTTTGAACTGGTGTGTTCAAATTTCCAAGTATTTGTTCCTTAGGATGAATCTTATGAATCCTTGTGGTAGTGATTGGACTTTCATGAATGACAGTGTCAAAATTAGTAAAATCAGCACTGAAGAAATCATCCATGTTTTCATCATCAGTAGGAGTATCAATCTCTTCCAAAGCAGGCATATCAGGATCATGTGGATACTCCTCTTCACCAAATAATGGCTTTGCAGTTGGTCTAAAGTAAGTACTATCTTCAGTACTTGCAGCCAGGGTTTCACTTGTACTGGCAGTGGTAGAAGTTGGCTTAACAGTGCTTTCAATATACTTAGTCGTGCTTTCATTTGGTTTAGCAGTGCTTTCAGACTGCCTTTTCTTCCTTTCAATTTCTTCTACCGATACTGAGTTATCTTTCGACAACTCATCTGTATCTTGATGATGATCAACTTTGCTTCCAGTATTCAATACATCATCATCAGTGGGACCTTGCTTATCAATGATAGGTGAGACAGAACCAGCTTTCCACTTTTCAACCAAATAGAACTCCTTTGGAGAATCAGCTTCATTAGAAATTGTTTCTGCATCAGAATCTTTTGGTGTACCTACATCAACATTAGTGGAAGAATCTGCAATGATAGGCTCATAATTCATAGATTTGGTTAGCATATCAATGTTAAACAGCCAGTCTGGTCCTTTGGTCTCAACACTAGGAGTCTCTTCACTAAACTTAACATGTAAGTTTTCTTCAACAATCCTAGTCCTCCTATTTTATACTCTAAAGGCTTTGCTATTGGAAGAATAGCCTAGAAAGTATCCATCATCAGCTTTTTCTTGAAACTTGCCTAGGTAGTCTATGGTATTCAAGATAGTAGCAGGACTCCTAAAAGGTTTTAGGAATGCAATTGGCTTCCTATCATGTAACAGCTCATATGGGGTCTTGTTATGAGACTTCACTACCTTACTTCTATTCTACACATAACATGCAGTGCCTAAACTTTCAGCCCAAAAGGTAGTTGGTAACTTAGATTCTGACAACATTGTCCTAGCAGCCTCAATTAATGTCCTATTTTTCCTTTCAGCTACACCATTATGTTGTGGTGTTCTAGCAACACTAAACTGTCTTTCTGTACCCTTAGCTACACAGAACTGATTCATCACATCATTCTTAAACTCAGTTCCATTATCACATCTGATTACCTTGACCTTATGGTTTACTAGATTTTCTATCTTAGTAATGAAACTCTTGAGGATCTCACTAGTTTCACTCCTAGCAGCCAAAAAGTATACCCAAGAAAATCTACTATAATCATTAGTGATAACTAGACAGTACTGCTTATGGTTCAAACTTTTAACAAAGGTAGGTCCAAACAAGTCCATATGAAGCATAAACAGTGGTTGTGTGATGGTTTTAACAGTTTTGGACTTACAAGAAGCTCTATGTTGTTTTCCTTTTTGACAAGCCACACAAAGTTCCTTACACTCAAAAAACTTAGAAGGTAACCCTCTCACTAAGTTGCCTTTTACCAGTTTATTGATTGTTTTGTAATTAAGGTGACCTAGCCTTCTATGCCACAATTTTGACTCATCTACTAATGCCTTAGCAAACAAACAAGTTAAGGACCTATTAGGAATTACATCTTTAAGATCAAAACAATATATGTTTTCCTTCCTAGGAACCCTAAGCTGTATATACTTTTCATCAGGCATTTTGAAATCAGGAGACAACAACACACACTCAGTTTCTCCAAAAAGTACCCGAGTAATTCTTATCACACATTTGAGAAACACTGAATAAATTGTACTTTAATCCCTGTACCAGATAGACTTTTTCAAAGTCTAATTTCCCTGTTCTGATTGTGCCTCTGCCAAGTATCTTTCCTCCCTTTGGATCATTGTCAAATGCCACATATCCTCCATCATAAGCTTCAAAATCCTCCAGGTTGCTCCCATCCCAAGTCATGTGCCCAGAGCAACCACTATCAAAAATTCCTTTGTCTTTTAGCTCATCTTGTAAATTGCCCTGCACATGAATTTAACCAAGTTAGTTCCTTTTGTGGACCCAAGCAAATACTGACTTGGGTCTGCCCTATGCATCAACATAATCAAATTTCTTTAGGTCCATTGATGCGCAGCTGACATGATGCAACACCTTGGTCTTAGGCTTCCATTGCCAGCTAGCAAAGGCCTTAACAACATAAAAATGGTTTCTAACCACTGTGTCAGTTATCACCTTTGGAATTTTTGAAACTTCTTTTGAATCAGTGGTGATATTCTGCTTAGCAGTGGATTGATTCTGCTTAGCAGTGGTTACAGTTTGCTTAACTGTGGTTGGAACCCATTTGGGTGCAGCAGTGGTTATAGATTTTGTTTTACCATTCCTCATTAACACTGCTCTAGGAACCATATTTTTGTTAGGATGAGGGATTGTTTTCTTTGAAAAGTTTTGATGATTTACCCTCCTCCAATGATTCCAAACTTGTGGTTGGTTTTTATAACAGTTTCTCTGTAAATGCTCAAAACTACCACATTTAAAACAAGCCTTCTTAACACATTGAAACTCATCTCCTAATCTGTTTAAATTAGTCCGATGAAGTTTCTCTGATTTCCCCTAGGTATGTATCTTTTCATCTGTTCCCTAGGTATCTCTTGTAGTCTACAACTTTCCTAGAAATTGGTGCTCCAAATCTAGGCACAAGGTTGGCTTGTTCAGAATCAACTTTGTTAGCTGTAACATTTTTATTAGAAGTGATGGTCATTCACGTTTAGGAACTTTGTAACGTGTGTTAGATATCGTGCTAGAATAGTCGACGGGGTCATGGATTGGGCTAAGCTAAATGGCTAAATGTTATGTTAAGCTAGCCTTGTATAAATTGTCATCCAATCCAAGTCCAATCCAAGTCCATCCCAAAGCCCATTAGGGCATATGTAAGGAAGTATAAATACCCCTCAAATGGTCATTTGAGGGGTGTGCTTGAATGTGTGTGTGTGTGTTTTCCTTTGATATTTAAGTTCTTCTTTTCATCTTATTTCTCTAACACATATAAGCATAACATATATTCATCAAGTCACCACTTTCCTTTCTTCTTCTTCTTCTTCTTAATCTTTACGCATATCTTGTGTTTGGGTTTTACGTGTGTTCATCTTGTGGTAACGTATGTATACGCGTAAGGTTGATGTAAAAACAAGGTCCTACAATTGGTATCAATCTCCTAACAATGGTTTAGGAGTGTTGTGTTACGTTTTTGGTTAGAACTTTACATATAATCTTACTCCTAATAATGGAAGAGTGTGAAGGATTTTGGTTTTAAACCTAATCTTACACCTAAGCAGAAAGCTTACGAGTAAGCACTCTAAGCCTAAGTTAAATCTTACGCATAAGGTACTCTACTTCTAAGTATAAAGTTTACGCATAAGCTTACGTTTAACCTTAAGTTTACGGGTAAGTCTGGGTCTATGCATAAGCATCATCTTACGCCTAAGGAGAGTTACGCATAAGCAATCCTACGCATAAGCAATCCTACGCATAAGCACTGACTCCTACGCTTAAGAACATGTTTACAAGATTTTGAGCAAAACTTCAAACGACTATAACTTTTGAACCGTAACTCTGTTTTCAGCGTTCTACCCATCAAAACGACGGTGAGAACGAGGAGATTGGCACGCCAAATAAACCAAAGTTTAGAGAGTTTATTCGGGTCAACTTTCATGTCCTAAAAACACTCTGAAAAGAAGTTATTGAGGTTTTTAAGTTTTTAGACCAAATTTTCACTACAACAACCGAGCTTAATCTTCATCAAACACAACTCCTTTATCGTTGAATCGATCCTACATCAACTTTATCTGTAATATCTTCATCAATGGCAACTCAACAAGACATTCATGCAGCCGGTGCCAAAAACCATCCTCCTATGTTGGAAAAAGGTGGTTATCTTCAATGGACAAGTCGTATGCTCCGCTACATCAAGACCAAACCTAATGGAAAACTAATGATTCAATCCATTACGAATGGACCCTTCAAGCCTCGACAAGTCCAAGACCCTGGAAATGCTGATGCAACACCTCCCGTCCCACCATCCTTTTGTACTCAATATGTATCAGAATACACTGAAGAGGATAAGAAGCAAGTCGAAGCAGATGACATGGCAATTCATATTGTCCAACTGGGTTTACCAAGAGACATCTTTGCTGCTGTAGAAAGTTGTGAAACTGCTTTCGATATGTGGGAACGTGTTAGACGGCTTTGTCATGGAACATAAATTGGTCAACAAGATACGGAAAACAAGCTGCTAACTGCATGGGAGAAGTTTACATCTACTCCAGGAGAACCCATTGAATCCTACTATGGAAGGTTTTGCACTTTAATGAATGAGCTTATCAGAAACAAGTTAGAACCCAGAACTATCGTAAGTAACATCAAATTCCTGAACAATCTTCCAGAAGAATGGGGACGATATGTCACTATTGTCAACCAAAAAAAAAGACTTACATCAGGTGAACTTTGATCAACTCAACGATTTTATGAAACAAAACCAAACTGAAGTGAATGAAGTCAGGAAAGAAAGATTGGCAAAGAATCATGATCCATTGGCACTAATTGCAAAGACTCAAACTCCAGTGAACTTACAACAACAAGCTTCATCATCTTCCACTAACAACAACTTGAAGCAATACATTCCACAACCACAAGCTGTTTTCCCTCAACAACAATTCTATCCACCAGAACAACAAGTCATTCAACAACAACAGTATCCACAATACCAAGAACAAGGAATCACTGATCCTGAAACTGAACAAGAAGAGGCTTTGTCACATGCATTTTCATTCTTGGGTAAAGCATTCAAAAGTCGCTATTCCACACCAACTAACAACAACCAAAGGATTTCATCAAACACTCGCAACAGGCAAATTGCACAGCCGGGTGTGAATATGGGTCATCAAGGACACATGGTTGGAGTTATTGGGAATCAGCAGAGATATGCTACTGGATTTCACATGGGTAATCAGGCGGTTCCGTATCAGGGTAATCAGTTGGGTCATAATGTTGGAAATCAGATGGGTCAGAATGTTGGGAATAGAGCAGTGGGTAATTAGAATGGTAATGTTGCAGCTCCAGTCATTGAGAATTATGGAAATGTTAATCAGGGTAATCAGGTTAAGTGTTACAACTGTCAAGGAGTGGGTCACATGGCAAGGAATTGTCCTACTAAGCCGAAAAAGAAGGATTATGCGTATCTTCAGAAAGCTATCATGTTGGTAAAAAAGGAAGAAGCAGGACTTCAGTTGAGTGCTGAGGAACATGAATTTATAGCAATTATGGATGATTTGGAAGACCTAGAGGACATCAATGCAAACTGCATCTTCATGGTAAATCTTCAGGAAGCTAAGTACGACAGTGATTCTGACGCACCACCTGTTTATGACGCCAATGCAGTATCTGAGGTACCAATCATTGATCCATGCTATAACAATGTCTTATTTGATGTGTTTACTCATGACGAACAACATTCTGTGACATCCGCACCTACTTATGATATATACCTGGACAATCCGAGTTGTAGCAATACTAACTCTGAAACTCCAAATGTGGATCCTAATGGAGGCTGTGTGGCACAAAATACTGAGACTAATGAGGAAACACGTGCTTATTTTGAAACATTAATCAATAACTGTGGCATTGAAATCGAAAAAGTTAAAACGGTCAATCGCGAAGTTAAGGCCGCGAATGCTAAATTGACCGCTGAGCTTGAGAGTTACAAGGAGAACGCAAAAGCTTTTTGAATTTCATAAAAACAAAGAGTCAGAATTAGAAATTGGTTATCGAAATTCCGTTTTAAAAGAACAACAATTGCAAATCAAGTATAACACACTTGATGTGAATTTGAACTTGAAAATAAAATCTTTAAACAAGGAAATTTCTGATCTAAATGACCAAATTTCTAAACAAAAAGCAAATGTTTTCTGATCTTGAAACAGAGAAGAAACATTTGATTACTGATTTTTCAAAACGAGAAGATTCTCTCCTTGATGAAATTCTTGATAAAGATGAAAAAATCAAAAAATTGGAAAATTTTCTTGTTACAACGGGTCATTCAGCTAAATCAACCAATATGCTGATTAATCAAACAAATCCGTATTTTCATACAACACAAAAAATGGCTCTAGGTAACACACCTCCTTGTTTCCTCAAGAAATCTCAGAAAGAACAGAATGTTTTTGATGGATCTAGACACACTCCTTGTGTCAATGATATTTTGTATGATATTAATAATCACGCGGAATTTACTTAGTAATACTTAGAAGATGGATTGTATAATGTATTGTATGAGAGTAAACACAGATTATACACAAAACTCAAGCTCCAATATTATTAATGAATAATACGAGTGATCTTAATATCACTAGGGTTACACCTTGAAGCTTTCGTAGGTAAATTAACAAGTACCTAAGACAATGACCTAGGACCTCCTTTTATACAACAAGGAGTCCCTTACAAGATAAGTATAAAGCTAACATAATAGAATATACACAAGATCTATTCTATACTTATCTAGACGCGTTAAACTTCACATAAACAATATCAGTGGTAATAATGTTCTAGCAGTGGGAATACGTTTCCACTGCTAGTGTTAAACCAAGAAGTGTAAACCACCTACTATCCATGGTAACGGATTATTCCCAACAATCCTCCCCTAAACTTATGATTTCTCTGCAAATCAATAAGTTTCTTCAATATGCATTATCTTCAAGGATTTGGGGAATTCAATCAAACACTTCACTTCTTCTCTCTTAACTTCTGTATAGCTCTTGAACATTGATCTTGAAGTCTTTGTAACAATGCTCTGACCTTTTCATTATCTTCATTAACTCTTATTGGTAAGGTTAACATCACTGTAAGAGCTCCAGCTCTAAGTGGATATTCTTTTTCAGCAAGCATGAAAAAGTCTTCTCCATTAGTCGTAGAAACATGATGAACTTCACATGAATCATAGTAAAACCATTTAGTACCAAAACTTGTGAATAAGGTTTTCCAGAAGTCATCATCAACATTTGGTTCATAGAGCCTTCTAAGATTCACCCATAACTGCATTTCCTTTGTATCTTTGAGATCCTGAGCATTAAACCTTTCTTGTACTAACCTCCATAGTGTATTAAGGTCATCTCTATCAAAAGCTTTAACAAGATGTTCAAATGTCATGAATGATGAAGTTGCACCACCTAGCCTTGTGATCTTTCATGATGGAGCAAAATTGCTAGCAGTGAAAACTTCCCAATCAATAATAGGATGTCGAACTTGCAGTGGTTCTGGATGAAAATCTTCTTCAACTATCATCATCATTCGAGTCAGTTGTTCTGCAGTGAACTTCTCAGTAGGAATTTCCTTCTCAGTAGACATTGTTTGATCTTCATCAACCTTAGTCTTCTTAACTGTTTGAGAATCACTTACTTTGGCCTTTCTCTTCAATCTAGGAAATCTTCTTGCTTCTTCTTCAGAGCCCATTGCAATAAAATATTTATCTTGTTTTTGAGTTCTGTAGTAAGCCTTTTCAACTTGATCATCACACATTCCTTTGAATTGATGCATCTTCCAACCTCCAACATGACAACAATAAGTTTTCATATATGAAAGAATTTGTCTCTTGGTAGGTTGTCTTGATTTCTTTTGACACTTTTTGACTGTACTAATCACATCTTCAAGTGCTTGATTGTTCTTCATTTGAATGAAATCCTTCAACTGAGCAGTTCTTTGATCCTCAGTTAAGGATGCATCAGCTATTATGTCAATTGCCTTTTTCTTGATTTCTGCATTATTTGCAATCAAGAATTGAATATCTTCTTCAGAAGGAACATAGATAAACTCTGGAGTCTTCTCTCTAAGAACAGTAGGTTGAACAGTTGAAAGTAAATCAGTATCTTCCATTCTATCCAATCTTTTCGCCTCCAAAAAGCTTGCAACTTCCATTTCTTTCAATCTTTTCATCTCAACAACTTGTTCTTCTGCTATCTTCTCTGCAAGATCTCTATCAAGATCAATCTGGACTTGTCTTTTCATTGAAATTTTGCTTCCAGTTTGCTCTACATCTTCCATAACTGCTTTACCCTTGTCTTTCTTCAGATTTTCAAATTCTTCACTTGCAGTGGCAAAAGTTTGCTCTCCAGTGGAAATAACATCAGTGGTAAAATCAGTTGCAGTTTGAAAAATGTCTTGATCTTCAAGTTACTCTTCATGAGTTTCTGTTTCCTTTGCTCCTTTACTTGTATCTCCTTCATCTTCAAAATCAATTTTCCTCCCCTCAGTGTCAGAACCTGTTTTCCTCCCCTGTTTGGGAGAATTTCCCAAATCCTTATCAGCTGAATCATCATCAGTAGGTGAGGATGAAGATGAAATCACCATCTTAGCGGTCTTCTTTTGCTTTTTCAACCCTTGTATCTCCTCCTTTAAGGTCTGAATCTCTGTCTTTAAGTGTTGAACATCCCTAACATGTTGCTTCTTGACATTTGCCAAGTCCTTCTGTAGAGATTCAACCTGCTTTGCTAACTTGGTACACAAAACCATCAATTCCAATTGGTTCCCACTGCCCTCATCACTTCCAACTGTGTTACCTGTTGGGAGAGGTGAATCATGGGGCAAAAGCTCAGGGTCCTCCCTAGTTGGACTAGGTTGAAGTCTAGAACCACCACTGCTTGTTCCTAAACCAAAAGATTCAGAAACTTGATGTGTTGTCATGAGAGGAGTTGGCTGTTTAGACCTTCTCTCATAGGTTTTTGAAACTGGGGGGGGGGGTATAATCAATGTTTGGAACATTAATTATGGGTGTGTTTTGTTCAGTTGAAATTTTAGCAAGCATGTGGGGTAGGAGAGGTGTAAAAATCATATTACCATCTTTGTTCAAATTTTGATAAACTTTAGGCTTAAGGCAACTGATTTGATAAACATTAGTGTGGGATTGTAGTTGAAACTCATTAAGCACTGCTTGCACAAACCTTGGATACATTAAAATTTTTGTTTTACTCTGTACATTGCCTTTCATACTTGTAAAAATATAGTTTGACCAGTTAAAAATCTTATCAGTGACTAGACAAACCAAAGGATAAGCCATGGTTGAACTAAATTGCTCATAAGATGTTTTCTTTGGACTGAGACAATGCAATAGAGTATGAATCAAAAATCTCCATTGGGGACAAAAACCACTCTTTTTGAAAGTAGACTTTTTGGCAGTGGTATCATACCCCATAGATGATAAAGTATCATGAATTTCAGGCATAGGTAATGTGATGAGACCATGGAGATCACCCAATTGGAGTACTCTCCTCAAGGATGCCTCAGTAACATCAATAGTTACCCCATCCACAGTGGCTCTTAGAGCATCCACTGTTTCATGTGTCTCTCCAATCTCAAGTGTTATGGACTGAGCAGAAGTCCAAAACTGTTTGATTTGAGAGATATAGATTGTGGGATTTAAAAGCAAAGCATACCTTATATGGGTGGTATGAAGAAAGTCCACAATCTGATAAAAAACAGGGCCACTCTTCTCATTAGACTTTTGTAAGTAGGCCACTAGGTTGTGCTCATCTGCAAATTTCAAAGATGCCATAGAAACTTTTGATGAAAAACGATATTATGTCAGTAAGAATTTAAAGAATAACTAGCCAACTGAGAGAGAAAGATATATAGGGTTAGGGTTTAGAATTATTGCGCAAGTAAAATTATCTTTAGAAAGTATTAAAATATGGAAAGAAGATAATTCTCTTAAAATTTTAACCCTATATATATTGCAATCAGTGGTTACTTTCAACGACTAGTAAAAAATTTGTTACTGACACAATCAGTTGTAACGGCTAGAACAACAGTGGTAAAATAACACTGTCAGTGGTAACTGGGAACTAGCAGTGGTAATTTTTCACAAAAATTTCAAAGAGCAGTGGAAAATAAAATCAAGTAAAACTAGACTACTCTTATCATAGTTTTTAGCAAACTACCAGCTATCAACGGATTTGATATGTCTTTACCATGAGCCGTTTGCTATGGACTAGCCAACTCTTAATCATAAAGAATATGGTGAGTTGATAACCATACAGTTTTTGGTAAACTATCAACCATAAACGGATTTGTTAAGTCTTTACCAGTAGCCGTTTGCTCTGGACTAGTTGATTCTTAT
Source organism: Chrysanthemum seticuspe (assembly GCA_019973895.1). Taxonomy (NCBI): domain Eukaryota; kingdom Viridiplantae; phylum Streptophyta; class Magnoliopsida; order Asterales; family Asteraceae; genus Chrysanthemum; species Chrysanthemum seticuspe. The sequence goes on along the minus strand of BPTQ01000008.1, from coordinate 342,561,342 downwards.
GTGTAACTGAACATGGTGAATCAATAACCATTTGTTGTGTATCTCAGATATACACCTTTTAACATTCAATTCCCATCAAGGCTTCCTATACAAACTCATACAACAATTTTAGTACCAAACAACCTCCCCTCAACACCAGAGAACAGTTATGGATTAAGCATTCCAAGACTTGTGACCAAGTACTGAAATCTTCCCACATCAAGACCTTTTGTTAATAAATCAGCATAGTTGTCATCAGTATGAATTTTGACAACTTGAATTAGTCCCTTTTCATAGCAATCTCTAATGAAGTGATGTTTAATTTCAATATGTTTGGTCTTTGTGTGTTGAACAGGATTCTTAATAATGCAAATGGTACTGCTATTGTCAATATGTATGATGGTATTCATGAAATTGTATCCATAGTCCAAAAGTTGATTCTGAAGCCATAGAACTTGAGCACAGCAACTTGCAGCAGCCACATACTCTGCCTCAGTTGATGACTTAGCCACCATTTTGTTGAGGAGTTCTAGCCACACTGAATTCTCTTTTAATACCCTTATCTCTGCAAAATTCATCCATAACTCTATTCTTGAATTCTGTGCCATTGTAACACCTAATGATTTTAACTTTCATATCATATAGGTTTTCTACTTCTGTGATAAAGATCTTGAGGATGCCAGTTGTTTCATCCTTGGTTCCAAGAAAGAAAACTCATGTAAACCTGCTAAAATCATCAGTCACCACTAGACAATATTTCTTAAGATTCAAGGTGCTCACTGATGTAGGACCAAATAAGTCCATATGTAACATTTGAAGTGGGTGAGCAATAGAGTTAACCAACTTTGACTTGTAAGAAGCTCTATGTTGTTTGCCTTTAAGACAAGCCACACAGGTTTGATCATTTTCAAATCTTTTCTGAGGTAATCCTCTCACCAAACCATCTTTGACAATCTTGTTAATGGTTTTGAAGTTAACATAACCAAGTCTTCTATGCCATAACATGGATTCATCCACTGTGGCCTTTGCAAGCAAGCAAGTATAATCATCTTTAGCTACAATGTTGTTCATATCAAAGCTATAGAGATTGCCTTTTCTAGGAATTTTAAGAAGAATCTGACTGTCATCAGGCATCTTAAAATCCTTAGAGAGAACAAAGCACATATCTTTGGTAAAAAGAACATTAATCATCTTGTCACACATTTGTGACACACTAAAAAGATTATACTTAAGCTATTTTACATAGTACACAAGTTCAAAGTCCAAGTTACCAATTTTTATAACTCCTTTACCAGCAACTTTTCCATTTACACCACCTCCAAAGCTGACATACTGTCCATCATAATGCTCAAAATCTGAAAGATAGGACTTGTTGCTAGTCATGTGCCTTGAACACCCACTATCTGTATATCCTTGATCTGATCTTTTTGCACTTGGATGTTCCTGCACATAAGAGTAAAGAGTTAGTTTCTTTTGGGGACCCAAGACATGATTGACTTGGATCTGCCTCATGTATCAATATAGTTAAATCTATCAAAGGTCATTGATACACCATTGGGATTGGTTGTAGAGGTATTACCTTTAGGTTTTCATTCCCAACGTGCTGAGGCCTTCACAGCATTGCCTATGTCCCTTTTTATTGTTTACAACCCTTGCAGTGGTAACTTTTGAATGAGCAGTGGTAACTGCTGGTTTCTTTTTAGGCACCCACTGCTGGTTATAATTAAACTTTTTAGCTTGAAAAGTTCCTTTCCCTGTTTGTGCAGATTTTGCAAACGTTGTTTTGGAGTTTGCACTTTTAACAGGTGACTTAGGATGAGCAGTGTTAACTTTTTTAGGAGTGGCACAATTTTTGAGGCCACTTCTAAGCTGAACTGCTATTGGGACCATTTTGCAATGTGTGTTAGGGTGTTCATTATGTTGAAACCTGTTAGTCTCCACCCTTTTATTCCCATAGACTTCCCTTCTCCCAACATGATAATCACAATAAGCATGTAGATGATCAAAACTACCACATATATAACATGCCTTATTGTACATTACAAAATCACTACCTAGTTGATGAGATTTAACATGATTCCAACTCCTCTGATTACCCCTAGGAGCTGTAGGCTTGTTTCTATACATCTCAGCATACTTTACAATTGGTCTAGGTTTATTAATTGTTTTCCTAGGTTCCTCTGTAACAGTATTAACAACTTTTGGGATACAAGTCTCTACATTCTTTTTAACACTCTCATCTACAACAGATGAGTCACTAGCACTCTCAAAAACATCATTATCAAGCTTACTCTCTTCCTCACTCTTCACAACTGTGTCTTTTAAAGGACCATATTCTCTTTCAAGATCCTTAAAATCCTCTATGCCTGTATGAGCTAAATCTATACCTGGAGGTGAATGAACAACCCTTAGTGGTGGTGGCGCAGTACTATAACCCATACCAGACTTAGCTTTATTATATATTTGAGCATTCCAAATTTTATCAATTGACTTAGACTGATGATAACATGTGTCTACAGTTAAATTGATATTTTCAATTTTCTTTTGGAGTTTTTCAAGCTCCTTTTGGTATGCTTCATTCATAGCAGTTGTATGTTCAACCTCTCTCCTAAGAAGAATCATATCATCATTATAATTTGACTCACTTGCATGATAGTGCTCTATTTGCTTTTCTAATACTGCCATAGCTCTTCTAAGATTAGCCACAGTATAATTAGCAGTATATAATTCTTGCCTTTCATTAGAGTATAAATCATTAAGTCTTTCAACTTCTTTAGCAGCCCTACATGTTTTAGAACAACTATCAAAGTTTTGTACCTCAGAATCCGAGAAATCCATGAGAGAAAATTCAGTAGCAACAAGAGCATCATCTGAATGTTCTTCTTCTTGTTCATCAGCCATGAAACTCCAATCATAGCTCACACCATCAATAGCCAACATTGCCTTTGGTTCTTCCATAGTTGGTCCCTTCTTTTGCTTGTACCAAGTAGACCTGTTGTCCTTGGTCTTTGGTCTTCTACATTCTCTAGCAAAATGTCCAAACTTGTGGCAGTTAAAGCACTCCACTTTCTTCTTATTAAAACCTGCAGTATCATCACCATTAATGTGAATAGGCTTGCCAGTCTTCCTGTAGAATTTCTTAGCCCTCATGCTAAGAAGAGCTATCTGCCATTTTATATCCATCTCCTCCAAGTCATCTTCATCAATTTGCTCTATGTCTTCATGAGTTAAGACAAAGCCATCAACTTGTGTGGAGATAAAAGCATAAAAGGTAGGATCTCCAATACTAGCAACCTTCTTCTTTGAACCTGCAGTGGTAATATTAACATTACCTGTGGAAACTTTAGAACCTGCAGTGGCAATATTATCATCACTTTCATCTTCAGAATCATCACTGTCAACAGAAGTTGACAACAATGCCAAGCTACTAGAGCTTGTAGCAAGTTTCCCTGCCTTCTTTAACCTTTGCTCAATAAGCTTGAAGTTGTTGTAAAGGTCATTGAGGTTCATTGTTTCTATGTCTGATTTGTTTTCCCAGACAGTAACATTGGTTTGAAACTCTGAAGGCAAACTTCTTAGAAACTTCAAATTGAGGTCTTCCTTTTCTACCTCAATGCCAAACACAGTCAGTTGTATTACAATCTTCTGAAGTTTGGTGAAGATGCTATCAAGTGAGTCATTACTTGAAGCAGAGAAGTTTTCATAACTTTGCTTCAATAATGTCTTTTGTGTCTTCTTAGTAGCATCATTACCACCAAACACTGAGCAAATCTCTTCAAACAGTTCTTTAGCAGTCTTGAATTTGCTGAATGCAATGATCTGGTCTCTTGGAAGAGTCATCAGCAACAAACTTCTAGCTTTAAGATCATTCTTCCTTTTTGCCTTTTCAGCATTGGATTCAGGCACAGAAACTTTCACAACATCTGTTTCACCAATTTTCGAAGTAGTAGTCACAGATTTGAAAGAATCACCAGTTTGAATGATCTCCCAAAGAGCATAGTCCTGTATGAGGAAGTATTGCACAATTAGTATCCTCCACATCTCAAACTCATTAAGTTTGAGCTTAGGAAGTCTTGGAGTAGAAGAAGAGTTTGATTGATTGTTTTCCATCTCCATTGAATTGAGTGAGTAGGTTAAGCTTATTCCTTGGATCTTCTAAAACAAAATATCAGAACCTTTGATCTGATACCACTTGATGGATCTAGACACACTCCTCGTGTCAATGATATTTTGTATGATATTAATAAGCACGCGGAATTTACTTAGTAATACTTAGAAGATGGATTGTATAATGTATTGTATGAGAGTAAACACAGATTAAACACAAAACTCAAGCTCCAATATTATTAATGAATAATACGAGTGATCTTAATATCACTAGGGTTACACCTTTAAGCTTTCGTAGGTAAATTAACAAGTACCTAAGACAATGACCTAGGACCTTCTTTTATACAACAAGGAGTCCTTTACAAGATAAGTATAAAGCTAACATAATAGAATATACACAAGATCTATTCTATACTTATCTAGATGCGTTAAACTTCACATAAATAATATCAGTGGTAATAATGTTCTAGCAGTGGGAATACGTTTCCACTGCTAGTGTTAAACCAAGCAGTGTAAACCACATACTATCCGTGGTAACGAATTATTCCCAACATTTTTGAACAATGGAAAAGCTTTGCATGAACCCATTATTGTTCATGATTCTCTTGAAACTGTTAGAACTATCTGAGGAGAGTAGATCAAAAATGAAACAAAATCATCCGAAAATCAAACCAATCGATTATAACAAATGGAACAAAATTAATGGAATTACTTTTGTTTCTCAAAAAGAAAAGTCAAAGTTTTCCATCACACCAAGTGTTTCAAACAAAGTGTCAACACCAGTTTCAAAACCAGTTGTTGTGTCAAAATCTCTTTCGAACATTGAACAAATGTCTTCAAACAATCCTTTTAACACAAGTGATTCTAGAAGTATTTTAGACAATGTGAAAACTAGAATTGTGGGACTTCAAGAGACTGTTAAAACTAAAACCCATATTACAACTAACATTTGGTTTTCAAGTTTTGATAATGAAAATAAAAAGTTTTTTGAAACTGAAATTGCCCCTTAGCTGAATAACATCAACTCAAGGGTAATTCATTTTGAACAAGCCTTTTTGAAAGAAACAGCTGACTTTGTCAAGGATCATAAATCCCTAGTAAAGCAAGCTAATGAATGTTTTGAACACATCAAAGTTTTGGAAACACTAAATGATTCTCTATTCGAAGATGTTCTGACTACTGATATTATGTCCATTATTTTACAAACATATTCTGTTGAAGATCATGAAAGACTCCAGTCTGAGACCTCCGAAATTATTTCAAAATATGAAAAAGCTCTTGAAAAATTTGAAAAAGAAAATGTATCATAGTTTAAACAACTTGATCGAAAAACTGATCGAGGAGTGCAAGTATGACAAACTGTCGTATGAGCGTGCCTACAATGACATGAAAGCGAAAAATGATCTTTTGAGGGCTCAACTGGAATGTCAAAAAGGAAAGGCAGTGGATATTGAGATTACAAAACCATTGACTGAGGAGAAAGCAAATGTTCCCAAATCGGTTTTCAAACCAAAAATGTCTATTTCTATGCCTTCTCCAAAAGTTAATGAGAAAAATGATTTATCAAAACCAGTCACTCCACCTGCCTTGCCTAAACAAAATGTTGAAAAATGAAAAGCGGTTATCGAGACACCAAAATTTTTAGCACCTGGCCTTTTTAAGATGAGTACCACTAATGCGTCTGCCTCCACATCTAAAACATATGGAACAAACGACATAAGTTTTGAAAAGCACTCTAAAGAGACTAGGAAAGCTGAAACCACTTCTCTAGATAAAAATGTGAATCCTATTGAGTGTGCCTTACCTTATACAGAACTAGGAAGCACCTCTAGGAGCAGCAGACTAAAGCCTAAGCTCAATACAAGGAACAATAGAGTCTCGCATGCCTCTAAGAGTAGTAGCTTGAATAAAGAGAAGAATGTATAAGAACACCCTAGGAATTTACCGCTTTGTAATAAGAAAGACATTTCATCTTAATGTAATGAACCTATGAAATCGGCAAAGTTTAATGAATCTGTTAAATCTGTTTGTTTAACTTGCAAGAAATCTTTAACTAATGTTCATGATGATTGTGTTTCTAAGAATGAGATTGTTAAGCCTGTTTAGAAGAACGTTCCTAAAAGAACTTATGCTAAACCATTAAGAAGACTAGTTGCAAGACTTAGGTTTTACACTACTGATAAGAAGCATAGTCTTTACTATAGGGATGACATTTGGAAACCAACGGGTAGAACTTTCACACTCCAAAATGGTAGAATGAGTGATGAACCTGCTTTCCCAGTAGATAACTTCTATGAGTGTGATCAGGACTTTACCTCTAACCCTAAGGAACCAAAATCAAAACGGTTTCCAAAATCTTCTTCTTCTGTTCTTGGCATATTATCGAAATATGTCTTTGGATCATCGACTCGGGTTGCTCCAAGCACATGACCGGGAATCTGAAGCTGCTGATCAATTTCGTTTGGAGATTCATGGGAACTGTACATTTCGGAAATGATCATGTAGCAACTATCATGGGTTATGGAGATCTACCTTTTGGAAATTATTTGATCACTCGGGTTTACTATGTCGAAGGGTTGGGACACAATTTGTTTTCAGTCGGGCAGTTCTGTGATGCAGATTTAGAGGTTGCTTTTGGGAAAAATGCTTGCTTTGTTAGAAACTTGGATGGCACTAATCTCTTAACTGGGAATCGTGATACAAACTTGTATGCTATCGACGTAAACCAAATGGCCTCTTCATCACCAATATGTCTTATGACACGAGCATCTGGAACAAAGTCCTGGTTGTGGCATAGACGATTATCCCATCTCAATTTCGACACAATCAACAAACTTGCCAAAGACAACATCGTCAACGGACTTCCAAAGTTCAAATACACCAAGGATCACCTATGTCCATCATGCGAACAAGAAAAAAGCAAAAGAGCATCATATAAACCCAAATCCGTACCTAGTTTAGAAGCAAAGTTGCATATGTTGCACATGGACTTATGTGGCCCAATGAGAGTTGAAAGCATTAACGAGAAAAAGTACATTCTTGTTATCGTCAATGATTATTCAAGATATACATGGGTTAGGTTCCTGAGATCAAAAGATGAAGCACCAGGCATCATCATCACCTTTCTGAAGCGTATTCAAGTACTTCTTCAAACTCCAGTAAGGGTTGTAAGAACATACAACGGCACTGAATTCACAAATCAGGAGTTAAGAGCTTATTTTGAAGATGTTGGAATTACTCATCAGACATCAGTTGTTAGAACTCCACAGCAGAATGGGGTAGTTGAAAGAAGAAATCATACTCTTATAGAATCTGCTCGCACAATGCTAATCTATTCTAGTGCACCGTTATTTCTATGGGCTGATGCTATTGCCACTGCTTGTTTCACTCAGAACCGATCCCTCATCCATCCAAGATTCAATAAAACCCCATATGAACTAGTGAACAACAGAAAACCTGATATCTCTTACTTTCACGTGTTTGGCGCTTTGTGCTATCCTATGAATGACATAGAAGATCTTGTAAAATTGAAAGCTAAAGGTGGCATTGGAATCTTCATTGGATATTCAGATAACTCGAGGGCATTCAGGGTGTATAACAGGAGAACTAGGAGGATCATGGAGACGATGAATGTGAATTTTGATGAACTTTCACAAATGTCTTCTGAGAGACTCGCTCTAGAACCCGCGCTTAATCCGATGGCTTCTAATCAAAATAGATTAGAACCCGCACCAAACCCGCAGACTTCTGGACACATCAGTTCAGGACTCGTACAACAAAGAGCTGCATCAACTTATGCTGACACACCTCATGAACAAGAATGGGATAATTTCTTTGAGTTAATGTTCAATGAATACTATGGTGGAACCTTGACAAATGCATCAAACCATTATTCCGCTGCACCCGCTCAAAATCATCCACCACCACCAATAGAAGATGCATCTACAACGATCAAAACTAATGCACCAACTCCATCAACATCATCTACATCTACTCCAGCAACTCCAATTCTTCAAACAGTTTTACCAGCAGTTGATGAGCAAAACCAAAACATATCATTTCAAGAAGAACGTACTCAAAACCAGAACGATGCAACGTTAGATGAAGACTTATTTGAAAACCCGTTTGCTACGGAATTAGCTGAATCATCTTCAAGCTTACGAGAACCATCTAACTCGCACTCGTTTAACTAACGGTATCCTTCTACTCTGAAGTGGACAAAAGACCATCCAATTGAACAAGTTATTGGTGAACCTTCACGGCCAATTCAGACGAGACGCCAACTTGCCACCGATTGTGACTTATGCATTTAGCTTTGCTCAATTAGCAATATAGAGCCAAATAACATTCGCGAGGTAATGGCAGAACCCGCATGGATAGAAGCAATGCAGGAGGAACTTCTTCAATACCGTCTACATGACTCTTGGGATATGGTTCCAAGACCAATTGACATTCGCGTCATTGATCTCAAATGGTTATGGAAGAACAAAAGCGATGAAGAAATGACTGTAATTCGCAACAAAGCTCGTCTCGTGGCCAAAGGATACAGACAGGAAGAAAGAATAGATTTTGAAGAGTCATTCACGCTGGTAGCCAGACTTGAGGCAGTCAGGATATTCTTAGTCTATGCAGCTCACAAAAACATCACGATTTATCAGATGGACATTAAGACCGCGTTCTTGAATGGAACTCTGAAAGAAGAAGTGTACGTGAGTCAGCCAGAAGGCTTCATAGACATGGAACATCCAGACGACGTGTACAAACTCAAAAAGGCAATCTATGGTTTAAAGCAAGCTCCGAGAGTGTGGTATGACGAACTGTCCTCTTTCCTGATTCTAAACAATTTCACCAAAGGAACGGTTGATCCTACCTTGTTTACACAAAAATGCAAAAACGACATTTTGATTGTTCAGATTTATGTGGACGACATCATTTTTGGGTCCACTAATCCGAATCTTTCAAAAGATTTTGAAAATCTCATGAAAAGCAAATTTGAAATGTCCATTATGGGGGAACTAAAGTTTTTTCTTGGTTTACAAATACATCAGTCCCCACGTGGAATTTTTATCAATCAAGCTAAATATACAACTGAGATTTTGAAAAATCATGGTATGGAAAATTGTGACTAGGTTGGTACACCAATGGTAACTTCACATAAAATTGGAGCCGATTTATTTGGGAAACCCATCGATCCGAAGAAATATCGGAGCATGATTAGTTCTCTCATGTACCTCACTGCTAGTCGACCCGATATTCATTTTGCTGTTTGCCTATTAGCACGATTTCAGGCAAAGCCTACCGAACTGCACCTCCAAGAGGTTAAAAGGATCTTTTGGTACCTGAAGACATCCATTCACATGGGACTTTGGTATCCCAAGGAATCCGGATTTGATCTAATCGCCTTTTCAAATGCGGACCACGCAGGTGACCAAGTTACAGAAAAAAGTACATCAGGAGGAGCACAATTTTTGGGTGAAAAGTTAGTCAGCTGGTCTTCAAAGAAACAAGATTGCACTGCACTTTCAACCGCTGAAGCCGAGTATGTGTCTCTATCTGCGTGTTGTGCTCAAGTTCTATGGATGAGAACACAACTCACAGATTATGGCTTTACTTTCGATAAAATACCTATGTATTGTGACTCGAAAAGTGCCATAGCCATATCATGCAATCCTGTTCATCACTCAAAGACTAAGCATATCAGAGTCCGCTATCACTTCATAAAAGAACATGTGGAAGAAGGTACTGTTGAATTATTTTTCGTGAAGACTGATTACCAATTCGCCGATCTATTTATTAAAGCCCTTCCAAAAGAAAGGTTTGACGATTTAGTTCGACGAATTGGAATGCGAAGCCTAACCCCTGAGGAGTTAGAATGTCTTCTCGAATCTTCTTGAAAATGATTTTCCAAAAAGCTTCGCTGTAAATAATTTTGAAAAACAAAATACAAAATTTGAAAAACCAACAAAAGCAAAATATAAAAATATAAAACTTTCAAAAAATACAAAAACAATAAAAAATAAAAAATTTAAAAATATTCTTCTCACGACATGTCTCTCGTATAATCGATGTTGGAATCACTCCTAAACTATATTTCAAGTGTTAGTGATTCATATGTAATAGTTAGCTTAATATGGCTTTTATGTTAGTAATCAAGGCTAGGCTTATGTAGAAAGCCCATAAGCCTAGGCCAAGCCCAATAAGTAAAAGGATGGGAACTTGGAGTGTTGCCCTAGTTCCCTCCTATAAATACTCTTGTATAACCCTCACTTGAGGGTTGGTTGTTCATTTTATCATTCACCTTACGCATAACTCTTCCTCATTATCATACGCGTGTGTTTGGTTTATTGTTCATCCTCTATTTCTTATATTGATGTGTTGAGAATGTCAAGCCAAACCCAACTCGTTATAAAACGTGTTAATCGTGTCGACCACCCATTTAATCACAAATATAACCTGTTTATTATTGTGTCGTGTCAAATCATATTTTGTAGAGGGTGAAAAATTTTCACGCCTAATAAAAATTGTTAGATATTTTTATTGTAAACATTAATAATCTAACACATTCATATACTTTTACAAAACAAACACTTTTGTATCAATCAGATTCAGATTTGTCAACCACTTGTTCACATTAAGTTGGAATCAGATTCAAATTTCTCAACCACACATTCAGATTCAGATGTGCGAATCAAATTCAGATTCAGAGTCTCTTAACAAACAAACAACACCTTAGACTACTTACTTGTTTTTTATTTTACACCATTTATTTATCCCATGTCTTATCCTACCCTTTAGTCATGAAGCGTGTCTAGGTGATGCAGCGAGCAATCTTTGGTGTCTTGGCCATGGATTTGGTCATGTATCATTGATTTTGTCCACTTAGCCGTGACATGTTAGTAATGACGAGTCACCCCTTAACCTTTGTCGTGTCTACTCATATTGCCTTCGAGAATTGTTTATCCCTTAACTCTAGTGGTGGAGATTTATGTGACCTCCAAGCTTATGATAGAATACATGCTATGACCGTGCGATTGAGTGATCACCCCGAAATTGACACTTAAAATAGTTGAGAGATTTTAGTGTTTTGTTCCCCTTTCGTGAGGTGTTTGGCTTTGTTTTATTCTAGCATAAGGGATTTGTAAACTTATATTTTCCAGGTTATGGGAGAAATCTTTTTAAGAATCTTTCTAATAAGGTCTACTTGAGGGCAAGTAGAGTTCAAGTGGGAGGATATTTGATAACATCAAATAGTCATAAATATTAAGTGTCAATTTCCCTCGATAATGCTTGTAATTTATATCATTTATATGGATTTACGCTTGTTTTCCATTGTTTTCCACTTTCAGTTAAATTACGAGCATTGGAGCTAAAGAGACACGGAACTGGAGAAATATCTAAAGGTTTATCACAGTATGCTACTTTGAAGAAGTTACGGCATAACTCGTCTCCCACATTACTCCGTAACTATTGCGTGACTCAAAAAACCAACTTATCAGAAGGTTACGGAGTAACTCTTCCCAAAGGTTACAAAGTAATTATATTAAGTCAAATGAGGTTCCACGCCGCTGATACTTACGCCGTAACTACTGCATCTACTACGATGTAACCGAGTTTATTGAAGACTACGGTGTAACCACTCATAAGGTTACGCCGTAACTAGCAGATCTAGTGCAAAATACGAAGAAATAGAAGGTTACGGCGTAACTCTTATATTAGTTACGCCGTAACCCAGATCTGGCCCATAAATACCCCACGAATTCCAGCATTTCTAATCATCCCATTCCACACACAACACTCAGAGAACATGGGAAAAAGCTCAAGGCAGATCTAGAGGAGCATACGGAGCTGTCTCCAATGGAGAAATTACTCCCCTACTATAAGCATTAGCGTTTTATATTTATTTTACTTTCAATTCATGTATTTCGTACCTTTGAATATTGAATTGGTTTGCATGATTAATATGAGCGACTAAGCACCTCTTGGTGCTGGCCTAGTTATGATTCATTAATTGTTTTGTTTGCGTTTACTTTACTTCCGTACAATTATTTCTAAGTGTATGCATGCATAGTTTATTGGTAGCCACCCTTGGTTCGGTAGCTTTGAATGGCGGTAGAGGCCAATTGCCTAGGAGATATGACCAACTGACCCTAGGTGAGTGGACTGAGACGGGAAGGGTAAGATATGACCAACTGACGACCCTTTGTAATTGTGCGATTTGAATCACCTATCGTTTGGATGAACTTATGAATTAGGGGGTGCGTGTCTAAGTTCCTAACAGCCGGGCATTCACTATTATAAATCTAGCATGTAGCAGGTACTTAATGACTTGGCTTAGGGGACCAGGAACAACAGGACTTATGAGGGGACACCTGACTTCTCCTGTGGTGGCATCTTTGCTGATAGGTTAGGGCGAATTGACCAAATGTTTTCCTCTCGACTTTGACCCCACCTGAAGTAATTGGAAGTAAGTAGACATAGACATAACTAGCTAGGAGGATTAACTAGGTTAGCACCACTCTCCTCTATTGATTTCCCTTTATCATTTATTTTCTTTTATCTGCTTTAGTAGTTTAATTAATTAAATCCTTATCGAAACCATTATTAATTTGTGACACCTAGACTTAGTAATAATCCATCACACATAGCTCTTGGGACGACCTCAGCTTTACTGATTACTACACTACACACGACCGGGTACACTGCCCGTTAGTGCACTAGGGTAGACTATAGGTATAACGAGACATTATAAATATTAAGACATGGTCAGTAAAACCTACATCAATAAACGAACTTTATACCGTATGGTTTATGACATGTTCACTCAACGTTTAATTTGTTGACGGCCTTTGCATACTCCTATTTGTATTGCTTCTTTAATTTGTTGATGGCTTGTGCATACTCCTATTTGTATTGCTTCTATTTATTTTGAATGGTGATTTGGCACTCCAACTTTTGATTGTCCCACACAATAAAAATACGCATCATGAGAAACATGTACAAGTATTTACATCAGTGTTTTAAAACTCGGGTTGAGCCGGCCGGTTTAATTGGTTGAATCGAGAATCCGCCCAGATACCAAGCCGGATGTGACAGGATTTTTGCTTATTGGATAATCGGATTGAATCGTTGGTTTTTCATTGACTCGGTTTGATAGACCCAGCCGAGTTATGACTTTTTATCAAAAAATTTAACAAAACTTTTTTTTTTCCAATCAACGTTTTAAGTTTAATAAACAAGTTAAAGTGCTGAAGATTAATGTTAGTCATAACTTTGTAAAATAGTAAATTTGAGTTATAAATTATGTTAGATACATCAAGTAAATAGTTTTAAGATAGACTATTATAACTTGAAATCATAAGTTCATAAGTTAGTGTATATATATATATATATACATATATATATATATATATATATATATATATATATATATATATATATATATATATATATATATATATATATATATATATATATATATATATATACTAACTTATGAATATCGTTGGTATATTTTTCTATAACAAAAGAAGGGTGGTAAAAAATGGTTGGATAGTGTACATGTTGAAAGAAATAGATTTCATTGAAATACATGATGAGTATCGTTGTGTTAATGGGTTTAGCTATTTCTGGTCTGAATTGGTGGGTCAATATCTACATTCTAACTGCTTGAATATTTGTTCCATTATCTTATGAAAAATGTTATAGATGCTTTCAATGTCCTCCCCTCAATAAAATTTGTAGCATAGAAATTTACAAAAAGACATCACATATAGTTCTAGATATATATAAGTGCTATTGACGAGTAGGATGTTTCGTCATTTAAATTAAATATATACAGGCACAATAGCTGAGAGATTACAACAAACCTACATAGAGATACCAATACCATTAGCATTATTACTATTAGTATTATAATTAGGAGCAGAATTTGATTTATAATGCTAAACCGGAGCAGGTCTTAATCTTCTATGCTGACAAAGCTGCATAATCTTTAGAAAAAACTATATCACCTCCCGGAAAAGAATCAGTACTATCGAAAATTGGACCTTGTCGTGCTGGACTCTTAGCCAACTTAGCATTTGCCACCATCTCATTAATCTTACCAACAGAAGGAACATTCCTATGATTTCTTCTACGTGATGGAGGTGTTCTACTTCTCATCCAAACGCATGCTCTTTCTACACTATGGGGATCAAGGAATGCTTCTGAACCAAACAATACCAATATATATTCTAAAAAAGAAACATATTTCTACACTATTTACACTTTAACATACCCATACCTATCAATTTCGGCCTCCAAACACACTTCAATACTAACACGCACTTCATCTCATAAGAACGCTTCCCAATATTCATATTAGGGAGTCTCGGTACACTGCAAGAATTTGGAAAACCACCTGCACGTTTTGTACCTGAAAGTAATTTATGAAAATTTTCTTAAATGACATTATTGTGATAGCCGAACATATTTCGTATAAGATGAGTCTCAGATTTGGTAAATTTGCTCAACACTTTTTGTTGCAGCTTGTTAGAATAATTATTTGACCAATAAAAAAACATGATTTTATCAAACAATCAGTTTTAAAGCACAAGTCCAAGCACTCCTTAAAACAAATTTGCCTCATATCTCATTAATGGGAAGTAATTGGTTGAACTTGAGAGGGTCAGAGATACCTGTTTAACATTTGTTTAAACGAAGTCTTTTGAAATGTCAAACTTCTCATGGGCTAATAGATGTCTAGCTCCTTCACGTGTATTAGTAACTTATCCCGTGCATCTCTAAGAATTACACGGTAAGGTTCAGTTGGAGGAACCTGTTTCCAGAAGTCTAGAAAAAACACAACAATTCAGCAACTTTTACGTGTTTTGATATCAGATTAGTATTAGTCAAATTTACAAATAAATAATTCAATACCAATGTAGTGCTTCACATGAGTCCTTGCTAATCTTTAAAGTTCTTCTACTCGAAGACGAAGTTCATCAGTATGACATCTAAAAAAGACAATCATTTGAGTAAGATGATTAATTACAATGAGAATACACAGATTCTTTAAAAAAAAATAATAAAAAATAAAAAAATAAAAAATAAAAAAATAAAAAAATCTACAAGCTCAACATTAGATCCTCAATCTGAGAGAAGTACATGTTGGCTGCCATCATTCTGGCAAGTAAGTAGGCATCCTTTGTTACCTCAGTTGTCACCCTTGGATTACCTGCATTTCATACCAAACAAATATGATAAATAAAATAATAAAAAAAGCTATAACAGAAAAAGTATTTGAAGATAGAATACAACTATTGCTGGTCAGGAGTGAATTCAATTGTGACAGCACCAACAAATCATAAAAAGTATTTGAGAAACAAAATA
Source organism: Chrysanthemum seticuspe (assembly GCA_019973895.1). Classification (NCBI taxonomy): domain Eukaryota; kingdom Viridiplantae; phylum Streptophyta; class Magnoliopsida; order Asterales; family Asteraceae; genus Chrysanthemum; species Chrysanthemum seticuspe. The sequence goes on along the minus strand of BPTQ01000008.1, from coordinate 342,545,886 downwards.
TTTTTCAAGCAAAGTTACATTTTCTTGGATTCCCTTGTGCTTGCAGTTGCAAGCAAGCAATATGAATTCTTAACTTACCAAACCATCTCAAGTTTAGTTTTCATGCTACAGATAATGAAGTTTAGTTTTACCATTATACACTGATATTTTCTTGAAAATGAAGTGATAGACTACCTTCAACAGCTTTATATTATGGAAATTTTTGAAATTATTCTACTAACAAAATGTGTAATAAAAAAAGTCAACACTTAGAAATGTTTGACGTCTCACATAAGCATTAGCCAAAATGTTTAAAAAGAATAAAAGATTGTGTGATTTACCTTTCATCAAACCAACGTCCTCGTCTTACCCACGCACTGACCAAAGCAAGTAAAATTCTTGGAGGAGTTAAGTAATTAATCGCTTTACCACTTCCTTTTACAACTCTCATCCGTGGGATCAATGTTCTTGCAACTGTCTCAGGTAACTCGCAGATTATATTAAACATCTGCTTGTTTTGTATAGTCAAACCACTGCACATAACAATCATTTTAGTAAAAGTTTCCGACTTCAGACTGCATCTTTTTACAAGATTTATTTACCTTAAAAGCAACTATGTGAGAACCATCCCCGGAGAGGCCGTATGAACTCCAACCTAGCTTGGACTTTCTGCTTTCTTTCAATAATGATGATTGAAGTTGTCTAAGACCACATTTTGTTGACCCGTAACTGTAATAGAAGAAAAAGATCAAAGATAGCAACTTTATCAAATAAAAAGTTACAAAAGCCTAGAAAAGACGATAGCTTTTTTTTTAATTCAAAACCAACATCAATAGCCTTTCTCAATAACAAAAAGACAAAATCAGTTTTAATCACTGGCCGACATCCCTATTAGAACAACATCAAAAAACTAAGCGCTAAAACATAGTACTGGAAATGTATCTTATAAAAATCCAACAATCACCACATTACCAACATCCAAATCATATCAGCAAAAACCAACACCGCTCAATACCTGTAGTGAGCAGGCTTGTATGGTCCCTCGATTGGTACACTGATGTAGTCAGATTGGTCCTTGCTCAACTTGGACAACTTAGCTCCAAGCTTTCCAAGATGGAGTGCAGCAACCTTCTCATCAACAGGTTTTGGCAAAACGTACACTTCCTTCTTGTACTTTCCACTGTTCCTCTCGTTCCATAGCTCGAGCTGGGCAATCAATTGGTTGGTGAAGGAGCAGGACATCACGAAACTAGGGTGACCAGTGGCACAGCCCAAGTTCATGAGACGACCCTCAGCAAAGATGATGATGCCGATCTGGGTTTCTGGGAATACCCACCTGTCGGTTTGGGGTTTGATGGTGATTCGTTTAACACCTGGGTAGTTCTCAAGTCCAAGCATGTCGATTTCATTGTCGAAGTGACCAATGTTGCGGACGATAGCGTTATTCTTCATCTTGACCATCTCAGAAACCATGATGATGTCTTTGTTACCGGTGGTGGTGACAAAGATGTTGGCTTCTGAGACAAAGTCTTTCAAGGTGAGGACTTGAAGACCTTCCATGGTAGCCTGAAGGGCACAGATGGGGTCAATTTCAGTCACAATGACACGGGCACCAGCTTGTTTCATGGCAGCAGTACAACCCTTTCCGACATCTCCGTAACCGTAGACAACAACAACCTTTCCAGTGATCATGACATCAGTGGCTCTCATGAAACCATCAGGGAGAGAGTGACCGCATCCATACAAGTTTTCGAACTTGCTCTCGGTGACAGAGTCATTAACGTTAATAGCCGGGAACAACAAAGTGCCATTAGCTTGCATCTAGTACAGCCTCTTAACTCCAGTAGTAGTCTCCTCACTCACATCGACCAATCTCTCCATCATCTTGTGGTACTTCTTGGGGTCAACAGCCAAACCTTCCTTAATAATGCTCAACACAATTTGAAACTTAGCGTTGTCAGTTGAACTTGGGTCTGGCACCTTTCCAATCTTTGCAAACTCTTCCTCAGTCTCTGAAACAAACTTTACTTTGCCTCCTCAAGTCGCCTAGAGTACAAATAGACAATATCAAAAACAAACAAAAAAGAAATCAATGGAAAGAATAACCACATAGAAATAATATAGCATAACACTTTAATAAGATGTCACATAAGTTAAAAGCTTATCAAACAATAATGATGTTACAGCTCATTATTTACGTAGGTTCGTGTAGGTGATTGTTAGTTTTGTTCCCTATTCACTATCGTTTAAAAACAATAAAGTACTTAAAACAATTTAATAGTGAATAATGACTGAAATTAACGTAAGTAAAACTCATAAAGTAATTTTCAACATCATATTCTTATTAGAAATAAATCAAAAGAATACATTACCCAAGTACTTGCGGAATAGTACTTGGGATTGAAATGACAAAGTTTGGGGTGACTCCTCTTTAAGCTCAGGCTAAGTCTGAGCACAACTCTTAGAACCCACTGAGTTATCTCAAGGATAAAGTTGTATTTGGAGGAGTGAAAAGTTGGCTTGTGTGTGTGTTTTTTTACAATTCACAAGCTTAAAACTTTTCACTCATTCTCTTATGCTATTTATACAAGTATGATTTTAACTTTAACCTAGAAGACAAAAACATTGATCATAGTAATCACGAATATAGATATATTCGATTATTGTTTACTTTGCTATTTGTAGTCAGGCGGCGAAGCTTCTTTCCTTAACAGAGATCCTTTAGTATCGCCGCTTACTATAAGTGGGAAGATATGCCTTTAGTAGATAGGGACTTAATTTTATCTGGGTAAAGCACTTGGGGACTTAGTTTTATCTGGGTAAACTTTTCCCGCCTAGTCCCGCTCATTCTTCAGTCTTCAAAGCCTTCAGTCTCTTCCTTCAGTTTATCTTCAGTGCTAACAGTTGGAGAGGAGTCTTAGGGATTCAGTGAGTTATTGTCATCACTCACTGAATCCACCATCTTCTTCTTGACTTAGTCTTCACCCATTAAGTTCTGCCTTGCTGAGTGGAGAGGCTTCTTCTTCGCCTCGTACTGAGTATCCTGAAGATGGCTCACTGAGAGATTATGTACTCAGTGACCTGATAGTGTTTAATGGATTAAACACTTAGGTTATTTTATATTCAAATCCTAGATCAAGGGGTTTGGGTATTTACAGAACCCAACAATCTCCCCCTATTTGGATATACAAATAGCCTAAGTGTTTGATCAGTGTAAGTGAGCAAATGGCTTCTTCTTACACTGAATGTACTAATGAATATAATAAGGAACACTGAGTATTTTAGCAAAAACACACATCGTTTATTAATCCCATTACATGGTTCCTATCACTAGTACAAGAAAATAAAATGACGTCAGTCCAGATGAATTCCCAGTGCTTCAAGCTTAACTTTCTTGGTGATGAGTGTTTCCCTATCAGGATGGTCTCTTATTTTGGCATTCAGGTCTTGACAAAACCTGATGTTTGCTGGGGATTGGATCTGAGAGGCCACTGGAATATAGCTGATCATTGTAGCCACTCCTGCCTGATCGATATCACTCCACCTTTGGAATGCTGGGTTTCCATAGACATCAATGAAAAATAGCCCTCTTTCAGGCTTTTCAATCACTAGACAGTTTACAAATTTCACACCTTCAGGCAGCTCCCAGTTGCATTCTAATCCAGGAACTTTGATTTCAGGCTGGAACTCAACTCTTTTCCTTTTACTAGTGGATGCTTGTAGTTGAGATCCTTGAGGTGCAGTCAAGGCAGGCTGAATTCCCAGTTGGGCTGGTGCATCTCTCAGCCTTTCATATCTTTTACTGAGCATCTTCATCAGCTCCTTGACCACCTTATTTTGCTTCTTTTTAATAATTGGACCAAGCTCATCGAGTTCAGTGATCCCAAAGTCAACAAAAGTTAAGGGATCATGAATCTTGAAATGTCTCTTATCATCCCCCCTGTAGACATTCATTGCTAGTGGTTTGGAGTTGGGGATGATTTTGACATCAGTGATTTTCTCAGGCTTCCTTCGGCTTGTCATTGTCCAGTTGTAATGATCAATTCGTTCTTGTCTGACAGCTTCACCTTTCTTTTTCTTTGCTTCAAACTGCTTTCTCATTGCAGCCATCTGAGCAGCCTGAGCATCCTTGAACTTTTGTCTTGCCTGACCCTTTTAAAGCTTGCTTGGATCTAATCCCATGTTCTCAGCTTCTTCGGCGACAACCTTTGCCAGTGCTTCTCTGTTCCTTTTCTCTTCCTCAGCTAGTTTCAATCTTCTTTCTTCTTTAGCAAGATGTTTACTCAGCTGTTGTGGTGTGAGCATGTATTCAGTGTTGCCGATTTTATAGGGAATCTTCTCAGGCTCAGCAGTTTTCATTATGCCTTTGCCTTTGTCCTGGCCTAATGAAGATGATGCAACTAAGGGTGGTGTTGTTGTCATGATTGATGTTTTGACCGTCAGTGTTGTTGTTGTTGTTGATGTTTGTGGTGGTAGTGAGGAGATGGGTATTGCAGAGACTGGTGTAGATGATGTGGGAGCTACTGAGACTGGTGGTGTTTGCTCCCCCTCAGTGTGAAGAGGAGTTTCAATGAGGGCAAGAGTTGGAGTTAGTGCTGAGGGGGACTGAGCTGCTTGACCCTTGAAGGCCTGATAGATTTCAGTGATCATAGCCTTAATCTCTGAAGTATCTGCCTGAAGACCAGTGACCTTTGTATCCAAATTTTCCTGAGAAAGTTCCAAGGCAGTCATCCGGGGACCAAGATTCTAGGCCATAGAAGATTTGGCCTGAGCCATAGCAGCTACCTGAGTGTACAAATAGTCCACTGAGGTCTGAAGAGATTGAACTGAAGATTGGAGACCCTGAACATTTGCAGATTGGAGCATTTCAATCAGTTCAGTGAGTCGAGATGAATTTTTCACATACACCTTAGTGGCCTCCAGCACTTTGGCATTGAGTGCTGGGTCTTCTTTAACAGCATCCCTGATTTCATCAATTTTAACCCCACACGACTGAAGATGCTTGAGAAAATTAACCAGGTTTTCATCCAATCTTATAAGGTGTTGGTACATAAAATCTCTGTGCTCATGAACATTTTCATTGAAGGTGAGCACATCAGATCGAAGATCAGCGTAGCTGGCAGCCGCCTCAGTGTGTTGATCCCAAAATTTTTCAGTGACCCCAGTGTACAGATTTCTTGAGGCTCTAGTGATCCACTGAACCAGCTGTCTTTCAGTGACTGGAAGAATGTTGTCAAAACGGTTAAATTCCTGAGAGCTGGATGATGAGGAGTCTGAGTCATTATCTTCTGGATGAAATGGTGACTCAGTATGCTCCTTTGGATCAGGCTGAGGTTCTTGTTCAGATTGAACCTCAGCGTCCACTTCTTCTCCAGCTGATAAGATTTCATCTTCAGTTTCAGTAAGTTCATCCTCCGAGAAAAGAATACCAGTGACATCAACAATGGTGAGTAAGGGGTAGGTGATGGGTTCCATATCAGCGGGTGGTAAATATCCGTCTGAGTCTTTGTCCCCCGTGGACCCCTCAGACACTGGCGGGAGTTTCCAGTGCCTTCTCCGGAGTCAGGATTGGTTTTGGGTTCCGTATCGGCGGGTTGTTTCTTTCCCTCCGAGTCTTTGTCCCCCAGTGACCCCTGAGACACTGGTGGGTGCTTCCCAGTGCCTTTGGCGGAGTCAGTGATTGTTGTATCCCTATCAGTGGGTTGTTGTTTCCCCCTGAGTCTTTGGGATCGATCAGTGTGCCCTCAGACAAAGGCTTGGATTGGCTAATGTCATCATCAGGCGTTGTAGAAGGCGCTCCCCTACCAGCGGGTTGTTTGTTTCCCTCTGGATCTTGGGGAGTAGTAGTTGTGACCAAGGGCACTGACTGTGATGTATCAGTGTCCTTCATTGTCACGGGGGTGGATGTTTCCTGGTTAGTGGGTGTCTGTTTAGTCTCAGGTCTTTTGTGCCTTTTAGGCTGTGTTCCTGAAGCCTCAGGGCCCTGAGACTTTGGTTTAGTCTTAGTCCCAGTCTGAGACTTCCCCTTTCTCTTTTTGGGAGCAGGGCTTGGAGACACTGATCCACTCTGATTGTTTACAGCAATCATGTGGGTCGTCAATTCAATAGGAGTGACAAGGGATGGGTCTTTTTGAAAATTTGATTGGCTCAGGATGCCTGGTAAAGCACCAAAATTTTCTTCCTGGGGATAGTTTGTACCCAGTAACACTTGCAAAGCACAAGAGACAAACCTAGGATACGAAACATATTTCATCCTAGTTTTGCTCTGTAGCTTGGTCACGAGATCACTGTAAATGATCTCCCATATGTCGACAGTGACCCCATTCATCAAGCAGTATGCCATCATCAACTGAATAGAGTTAACTTGTTCAGTGGATGAGTGGTTCCCGCCGAGGACCTGAATCACGAAAGTGAATAGGATCCTCCAAGCCACGGAAAAGAGCTTTTGGTGACTTGGGTCTTGTCCAAAAAAGTTGGATCTAAATTGATTTGTTTTAACCCATCCTTCCATGTGGAAGGTTCAGGATGGGCGACATAAACACCTTTATTGTAATCCAGCCCTGTTGAAGTGCAAAACGTTTTGTAATCCAGGGTGAATCGTTGTTGCCCCCCGTGAAGACTGAATCTGATGAGATATTCCCTGAGAGGTCTGAGGTTTTTCTCATCTGTAGAGGGTGTCGGGTCATAGGCCTTGGCTGTTGCCCAAAATTCCCTGAGGAGATTTTGGTAAACAATGGAGGGACACTGAACAAAGGCCGTTTTTAGTGGGCAATTAAACAAAAATTTCATAATGTCTTTGTAGGCTGGGACAGTTTCAAGGTATTCAAAGTTGCCTATGACATTATTAGTTTTAAATTCAACATTTGTAAGATCCCCTACCCACTGAGAAGCAAACTGGAGAGATTGAGTTCTAGCCATTTCCATTAAAAGATTTTAGGGTTTTGAAAATATTTTGACTAGAATAATCAAAGTTTTTTTTGATCTCTCAAGTTTATGATGAAAAACTTTTATAAATGTTTACAAGAAGGGTTTTCCAAAAGAGGTTTGAAGAGTTTTTGAGCACACACAAATATTCCTGAGTTTTAGAAATGATTTTGACAGAGTTTTGTTGCAGAAAATAATTTGTGTGTGTTTGTTTGTGTTGGAAGAGGGTATTTATAGAGTGGTAAGAGGGGTGATTTGTGCACAAATGGGAATATTAAATGTCGGTTTTTGAAAAACGTTTAAATTTTCACATTTAATGCTACCACTCAATTACCCGCAGTAAAATCCCGTTTTTCAAGGGAACAGTTACAATGCACAGTAAAAGTGCACTTTTGCAGAGATAAAATATCAATTTGATATTTTTGTGAGAGGCATTAAATGCCAAGTGGGATGACAGTAAGACAAAGAGACATATATTCCTATATTAAATTAGCATAGTTACCAACCTAGGAAATTTAAGTAACTGATACTTGGATCATTTAGTTACTCATTCGATCCTCTTTGTCAAATGTCACGGACCCTGAATGAGTCTTACTCATTCAGTGAGAGGTTTGTATTGGATGTTCAGGGAGGATGAACCATTTCAGAGAACTTACTGAGATTGGTTTTCAAATACCTGACTTTCAATGTCAAGCATTCCTAATTCAGCTTTCAGTCTCCTGAAGGTAGGTTCATCCAAGGGTTTTGTGAAGATATCAGCCAGTTGATATTTAGTAGGGATGAAATGAAGTTCAATGTCTCCCTTCATTATGTGATCCCTGATGAAGTGATATCTGATATCAATGTGTTTGGTTCTTTGGTGGAGGACAGGGTTGTTGGAGATTGCAATAGCACTGGTGTTATCACAGAAGATGGGCACCATTTTGTAATGGATGTCATAGTCATTGAGTTGACTTTTCATCCATAATACATTGGCACAACATCCTGCTGCAGCTATATATTCAGCTTCAGCTGAGGACATAGCCACTGATTGTTGCTTTTTAGCACTCCAACTAACTAGTTTTCCTCCAAGAAATTGACAGGACCCTGAGGTACTTTTTCTGTCCATGTTGCAGCAAGCATAATCAGAATCAGAGTAACCCTTGAGATCAAACCATGAGTATTTTGGATAATAGAGTCCAAGGTTTGGGGTTCCCTTCAGGTACCTAGTATTCTTTTGGCTGCAGTGAGATGGGATTCTTTAGGATTGGACTGGTATCTTGCTATTAGACAGACTGAGAATTGGATGTCTGGTCTAGAAGCAGTTAGATACATCAGTGAGCCTACAATCCCTCTGAAATGAGTTTGATTGACTGATTTGCCAGTGAGATCAGGTCCAAGGTTGTTAGGTGGGACCATTAGAGTCTTTACTGAGACACAGTCAGATATCTCATATTTCTTCAAGAGATTTCTGGTGTATTTCTCTTGACTGATGGATATTCCTTTATCAGTTTGCCTGATTTGTAGTCCAAGAAAGTCTGTGAGTTCCCCCATCATGCTCATTTCAAACTTCTTTGTCATCAGTTTTTCAAACTGTTTGCAAAGTTTGTAGTTTGTTGAGCCAAAGATGATGTCATCAACATACACTTGGACCAGTATAACATCCTGTTGAGTTCTATAGACAAACAGTGTGTTGTCTATCTTTCCTCTGACAAACTTGTTTTGTATCAGGAAGGCTGAGAGAGTTTCACACCATGCCCTGGGAGCTTGTTTAAGTCCATAAAGGGCTTTGTCAAGCTTGCAGACATAGTCAGGGAATTCACTACTCTCAAAGCCTGGAGGTTGCTGAACATATACATCTTCCTTGAGATCACCATAAAAGAATGCACTTTTAACATCCATCTGGTAGACCCTGAAGTTCATGTATGTTGCATATGCAAGGAAGATCCTGATGGCTTCCATTCTTGCAACAGGAGCAAATGTTTCATCATAGTCAATGCCTTCTTGTTGACTGTAACCTTTGGCTACAAGTATGGCTTTGTTTTTAATGACAGTGCCGTTTTCATCAGTTTTGTTTCTGAAAACCCACTTCATTCCTATGACTACTACATCCTGAGGACATTTGATCAAGGTCATGACCTTGTTTTTATCAAACTGTTGCAGTTCTTCTTGCATAGCCTGAACCCAGCTTGGGTATTTTAGAGCCTCAGTGACACTTTTGGGTTCTATCTCTGATAGGTAATTAACATATAGACATTCATTGGCTGAAGCTGTAGTTAAGTTGGCAGCCATGCTTCTAGTGAGCATGCCCTCAGTGGGTTCACCAATGATGTTTACAAGCTCAATGTCCTAAGATCTTGTCCACTTACTTTGTGGTCTGGGATCTGAGCTTGAAGATGTCACTGGGAGTTCAGGTGTGAGTTCAGGTGCAAGAGCCACAGGATCATTTAGATCATCTGTTGAGGTGTCTTGTTCTGGTAGAGGTTCTTGAGTTACAGGATCCTGATCATTTGAATCAGTGTTACCTATCCCAGCAGGGACTGACTGATTATCAATGAATTCACTGATAGTTTGTTGTGACAGGTTGTGAGGTAAGACATAATATGAGATGTCAGCATCAGCTTGGTATGAGGAATTGGTTTCAGAGTTGTACTCATCAGGAGGATATCTTGATGAGTTGTCAATTCCTATATCCTCCACTGAAGTGTTGGTGAACCTGATGCTTTCTACACTTTCATCAAAGGTGACATGAAAAGTTACCTCAACTTGTTGTCTCCTTGTGTTAAATACCCTGAAGGCTTTGGAGATCAGTGAGTAACCTAGAAAGTATCCATCATCAGCTTTAGCATCGAACTTGCCTAGATGATCCTTGTGGTTATGAATAAACACAGGACATCCAAACACATGAAAGTAGCTGATGTCAGGAAGTCTACCTTTGAATATCTCATATGGGGTTTTGTTATGTCTTTTGACAATGATTGACCTGTTTTGAGTGTAACAGGCTATTTTGACTGCTTCAGTCCAGAAATGCTTTGAAAGGGCGGAGCCATTTAACATGGTTCTTGCAGCCTCAATGAGAGTTCTGTTTTTCTTTCAGCTACCCTATTTTGTTCAGTGGTATAAGGAGATGAGAAATTTTGGGAGATTCCCTTCTCATCACAGAAACTCTCAAGCTCAGCATTTCTAAATTCAGTACCATTGTCAGGTCTGATTTGTTTCACTGTAATGTCATTCTGGTTTTCAATGTTCCTGATGAATGACATTATAGTATCAGCTGCCTGACTCTTTTTGGAAAGAAAGTATACCCAAGTGTATCTTGAATATTCATCAACAATGACAAGTGTATACTTCTCATGCTGGATTGATCTAGGACTGACTGGTCCAAAGAGATCTATATGCAAGAGGTGAAGGCAGCTTTTGATAGAGAAATTTTGCTTGGTTTTGAAAGATGCTCTTTTATGTTTGCCTTTTTCACAGGCTGAGCATGGTTTATCTTTTGCAAAAACCAGTGATGGTAAGTCAAGGACCTTGTTTTGTTTTGCCAAGTTATTTATGTTTTTGAAGTTTAAGTGTGAGAGTCTCTTGTGCCACAGCCAGTTGATAGTTTCAGTGGCTTTGGCAAAGAGACAGGTTCCATCTTTAGAGAGAGTTGACATGTCTAAGACATAAAAATCGTCTCTCCTAGGAGCAATCAATACAACTTCCTTGTTGGCATTGAAAATGGTACCTTGTTTGTCATTGAATTGTACAATGTACTTAACATCACATAGCTGACTGACACTGATGAGATTGTATTTGAGAGCATTGACATAAGCAATCCTAGAGAAAACTATTCCATTACAGTTTACTGAACCATTACTTTCAGTGGGACATGATGAGTTATCACCAAATACTACCTTGGGCCCTGGTTCCTTTACATACTTGTGCAGATATTCCTTCACACCAGTCATGCTTCTTGAACATCCACTGTCTAGATGCCAGATAGGCTCCCTGGCATGCCTCTGCACAAGTAGTAAACTGAATTAGTTTCTCTTCGTGACCCACTTACTAGTGGGCTTGGGTCTCACGGTCTCTTTGAATTGAGCAATCGATTCATGGTCAGTGGTGGAGTGCAATGAGCTACCACAGGTTTTGCATTTAGAGACTGAGTATGACTCAGTGGATTTGGGTTGCTTTGAACTTCTCCTTGCATGGATGACATTGTCATGCTGGGATGTCTTATGAGCGGTGTTACCGCAAATATCACAGCATATGTTCATAAGACAATCATCAGAGCGATGATCATTAAAGCCACAGTGTGGGCAAGGAGGAAAAGGCTTTGCTCTCAACTTTTGAGCTGACTTGGATGAAGAAGCATACTGATGACCAACTTTGGTGTAGTTTGCTTGACTGGGAGAGCTTACATATTGCAAGTGGTCAGTAGTTCTGTGATCATCCTTTTTGCAGATCATGCAAAAAAGGATTCTATAACAGTTGTCAGTGGTGTGACTCGTATAGTGGCACAGATCACACTTCTGCTTGTTTTTGGTGGTGGCTTTTGACTTTGAGGAACTAGAGGAAGCTGACTTTGTCTCCTTGATTGATTCAGGGACCTTTTCAATGGATTCCATTTTGTCAGTTAGCTTCCTCACAAGTTCAGTCAGTTGCTAAATCTGATCAGCTTCAGTGGGGACTGAGGATATGGAAGTTTCAGTAGGGGTGGATTCTTGTTGAGTTGGTTTTGTTGTCTTTTTAGGATGGTTCTACCAAGTCCAGACTTTTCTTTAGGAGAGTGTGGATTGTATTGTAATGGAGTAAGCTCAGAGCTAGGATCAGCACCCTGAAGAGGTTCCAAAGGTGGAAATGGTGCTTGAGATTCATCTTCAGACTCAGAGATGTGTTCAGTGCTACTGGGCACATCTGAGAGTCCAAGCATGCTCTTTAGAGCTTGACTTTCAGGCTCTAGAATTCTTCCGGAGTCAAAGTTAGGAAGCTTACTCTCAGGATTAAGTCTTTTCAATCCAATCACTGGGCTTGAGATCAGACACCATATTGGTAATCATGCCACCAGACACAAATGGTTTAGGACTCTGGTCTTTGTTGTGAGAGTCAGAAAGATGATGTTCACCTATGACTCTCTTTTTGCTACTGGGGGCACCCACAGCATCAAAGACTCTTGGATTCTTGTTGGTCCAACTATCAATGATTTCTTTTTCTTTCTTAAGTTCATCTTGAAGAGCCTGATTTCTTTTAACTAATTCAGTGTTTTGAATTTGTAAGGTGATAGCCTCAAGCTTGTTTTGTTTTAACACAAGTAACTCATCCCTACACTTATTCAATTCAAAACTTAACTTGTTGTACTTAGAAAAAAGATTTAGTCTTTGCTCCTCTAAAAACTTAAGATCAACATTGATATAGTTCATATAGGACTGCCAATCAGAATCATCATCCATAGAAAGTAGAATATTTACCTTCTTCATTGTGATGTTGACCCATTCTCCATTTTTGGCATGATTCTTTCCAACAGCTAGCTTGTCTTTCTCTGAGAGGGCCATCAGTGCGCTGTACATGCACCATTTCATCATCTGATGAGACTTGCTCTTCATCCCAGTCGAAGGTTTCAGCAACAAGACCTTTGTTTTTAGCCTGCACAGATTGAATATTTTTTGGTTCTAAGGGACTGGCATCAAGTAATGCAAGCTTAGCTTTGATTTTCCTATACTTAGCTTCAAAATCTATTGTTTTGTTCTGGTCAGATTTATTCTGAAAGTTTTGATGAGACTGATAGATTTTAGGTTGAAATTTGCTAAAGCCTAAGGACTGATTTGACCCTGATGGTATGTAAGAGGGTTCAGAAATTGTTTTTGAAAAACAGTCCTTTGCAAAATGACCTCTTTTGTGACACTTAAAGCATTCAGTGTCCTCATTTGCTTTAGCAGTTGAAAAACCTTTGTTTCTTTTAATTAACCTTCGAGAGTTTGCAAGGAGTGCCCTTTCCTGAAATTCAACGTTCAGGTCATTTAGGTACTCCTCACTTGATCTCTCATCAGGCTCATCATCAGAATTTTCTTGAAAATCTTGAACCACATTGTTAGAAACGAAGGCAGTTGATATAGGTGAGGTGATGGTCAGGGACTTCTTGACTTCCTGAGACTTCTTTAAGTCAGGGTATCGTCTGTTGATGAGGTTTTCCTCATAGACAAATTTCCTATAAATTTCAGGAAGTTCAAGATTTTGAATGTGATTTGCATTTCTAAGTCCCTGAGAGAAGTTCAACCACTTCTCAGGGAGACAATTGATAAAACCAACATTAATCTCATATTTGGACAACTTAACACCATCATTTGCCAGTTCATTTAAAAGAGTTTTGTATCTGGTGTAAGTTTGTGAGAGAGTTTCAGAGTCCCTAGCCCTGAAGGTATTATACTCAAGTTTCAGGTCCATAATCCTGTTTTCCTTGGTATCAGATGGGCCTTCATGGCTATGGACTAGGTCATCCCAGGTTTGTTTAGCTGTATTACAGCTTATAACTGACTTCATTATATCATCAGGAAGACATGATATGATGATACTTTTGAGTCTTTGGTCATGGTTGACCACTCTCCTTTCATCCTGAGTCCACTGAGCTTCAGGTTTGGGCAAACCTTTAGCAGTCTTTGGGATAAATGGACCTTCATTTATACACTTGACATAATAAGGTTCCATCCCAATCAAATAGCAAAGCATACGCTTTTTCCATTTGTTGAATTTACCAACTTCAAGTTTAGGGGCAACAGCTGAATAAGCTCCACCCTTTTTATCGACTAGTTGGGGTACATCAGTTTCAGCCATAGGGATCCTGATTTAAAAACGTTTTAGAGCGGCTTAAAAGGTTTTATAATCAGCCTCGCTCTGATACCACTTGTTGTTCCCTATTCACTATCGTTTAAAAACAATTAAGTACTTAAAACAATTTAATAGTGAATAATGACTGAAATTAACGTAAGTAAAACACATAAAGTAATTTTCAACATCATATTCTTATTAGAAATAAATCAAAAGAATACGTTACCCAAGTACTTGCGGAATAGTACTTGGGATTGAAATGACAAAGTTTGGGGTGACTCCTCTCTAAGCTCAGGCTAAGTCTGAGCACAACTCTTAGAACCCACTGAGCTATCTCAAGGATAAAGTTGTATTTGGAGGAGTGAAAAGTTGGCTTGTGTGTGTGTTTTTTTTACAATTCACAAGCTTAAAACTTTTCACTCATTCTCTTATGCTATTTATAAAAGTATGATTTTAACTTTAACCTAGAAGACAAAAACATTGATCACAGTAATCACGAATATAGATATATTCGATTACTGTTTACTTTGCTATTTGTAGTCAGGCGGCGAAGCTTCTTTCCTTAACAGAGATCCTTTAGTATCGCCGCTTACTATAAGTGGGAAGATATGCCTTTAGTAGATAGGGACTTAGTTTTATCTGGGTAAAGCACTTGGGGACTTAGTTTTATCTGGGTAAACTTTTCCCGCCTAGTCCCGCTCATTCTTCAGTCTTCAAAGCCTTCAGTCTCTTCCTTCAGTTTGTCTTCAGTGCTAACAGTTGGAGAGGAGTCTTAGGGATTCAGTGAGTTATTGACATCACTCACTGAATCCACCATCTTCTTCTTGACTTAGTCTTCACCCATTAAGTTCCGCCTTGCTGAGTGGAGAGGCTTCTTCTTCGCCTCGTACTGAGTATCCTGAAGATGGCTCACTGAGAGACTATGCACTCAGTGACCTGATAGTGTTTAACGGATTAAACACTTAGGTTATTTTCTATTCAAATCCTAGATCAAGGGGTTTGGGTATTTACAGAACCCAACAGTTAGTAGTGGCAATTGTCAGCATGTATGGGAGAGAGGCTTGTGAATTTTCCGAACAGTAATGTGACTTTGTTGTCAACTGTCTGTTGCCATCTCTCTGTTTTCTGGCATCCAAATCCTTGAATAGGTACGCCGTGTTTAGTTCAAGTGCATTATATTTATCAAGATCTTTTAGATCGATATTTGCCTGGATTGGCTGTGTAACCACCAGTAAATTACTAAATTTCCACTTGTATGATATTCTAACTATAGAATACTTATCCATTTTTCACGTCTAAATTTTTTTAACGTTATCTGTTTATCTAATCACAACAACTAACTAATACGAAGTAACTCACATTCTTAAAAAAAATGTACACACCAACACCAGAATGTCTTAAGTTCATTCCTTATACGTCAAATATAAAAGTTTTTAACTTTTATTTACCACTTTACGTTATCTTAACTACATAAAATGGAAAAAAGGTCAAAATTGAATGTTAATTTTTTCAACAATCGTCAAATGTGAGATAAAGGAAATGTTAAAATTTAAAAGAATTAAGGAATGTTGAAAATTAAATAATGAAACTTAATGGCCATTATAGTGGTGACTTTTTTGAAAATGAAAATATTGAAGCTTATTCAACAAACTTAATAGTCATTAAAGGAAATAGGAAATATTTAATAGGGTCTGAGATTTATTCTTATTATTTATTTATTTATTTATTTTAAACTGAATATATAGTTCTGTAAATAAAACATATAAGCTAGCTATTGTAATTTCATTTATCTCCTCTCTATCTTTAAACCAAACCCCTTTCTCTCTTAACCTAATAAAAAAATTTGAATGGTGTCTGAGCCTTTGTTTGTTTGTTTGTTCTTTTTTTTAATTATTTTTTTTGTTGTAATTTCATTTATCTCTTCTGTCACATGTAAATAAATTATATCGGAAAAAAAATTTGGAAAAAAATAACTTTTTTGTTACATGTTCAAATTTGATTTGAAGCAAAAAAGAAAAAAACAATCCTTGATTTTTTATTCTCAGAAAATTATTTGTCACATGTGACGAAGACAAATTCAGAATTTTTTTTCACATGTGACGAAAAATAACTTTTTAAAACGTAATAAAGACGGACGAAAACATATAAAAACGGATAAAAAAGTATAAAAACGGACGAAAACGTATGAAAATATATAAAAATGTATATCCATTTTTATACGTTTTCGTCCATTTTTATACCCTAAAAATTTATATCCGTTTTTATACTACTTTTTTAGAGTACAAAAATAGACGAAAACGTATATACGTTTTTAGGGTATAAAAACGGATATAAAAAACGTATAAAATTGGAATACGTTTTTATATATTTTCATATGTTTCCGTCCTTTTTATATGTTTTCATACGTTTTTATACGCTTTTGATTGTTTTTATACATTTTCTTTCAGAAACATTTATTTAAAAAGTTTTTTTTCGTCACATGTGAAAAAAATATGAATTTCTTTGGTCACATGTGAAAAATGATTTTCAGAAAAAAAAAAAAAAAAAAAAAAAAAAAAAAAAAAAATTGTTTTTCTAAATTTTTTGTTTCAAATAAAATTTGAACACGTGCCAAAAAAGTTTTTTTTCCCAAAAACAAACTTTAACTGATAAAAAAAATTTACATGTGCCAAAAGAAAGTTTTCGAAAAAAAGTTTCCAAAAAAATTTCGAAAAAAATGTACGTGACAGAAAAAAATTTTAAAAAAATTGAAAATAAAGGGACGAAAAAAATTTCAAGAAAAAACCGAAAAAAAATAAAAAAAATGGCCGTTAGTGTAAAGGATGAGCATTGCAACGATCGTTAGCCAAAACGGATATCGTGTAACTGCTAACGAAACTCACTTGACGCCGGTTAAAATGGAGGACCAAAAGTGGACGTAACAGTGCAAAATACGAATGATTTTTGTACTTAATGAACCACAAGGACGAAACGTGCAATTTGGCCAAACCACAAAGACGTTTTTTGCAATTTACTCTAATACCTACTACTAAACCATCATATACTAATCCAAAAGATATCACAACTCATTATATTCAGTTAGTTTGTTTCCATTGCCTTTCATAGTTTCATCTTTCACAGATTTGTATATTAAGGCAATAACAAAAATGACTTTTAACCTCACGTCATTAAAAAGAAAATGAAGATTAGTCTTATCTTTCATATTACTATCAAAATTCACAAATGAAGAGCATCCTCATATGAGTAGATTGGCCTAGGATTCACATGATCTGACACAAATTAATACATGTGCACAATAAAGGTCTCACGTTATTTCAAGAAAACGCCACAATAAAAGCACATCAACAAAATTGTTCGCTCACAAAATAAAAGCATCTCACAAAATTTGTTCACCGGATACAAATTACCACCAGTTACATCGCGTGTAATATAGTATATATGTCGTCGATATTAGGCGCGAGCTTTACTTTACCACAATTGTTATTTGAGCCTTACAATGAAAAGAACACGCAAAAATATCGATCTATCTAAAATTTGCTACACAAAACCGTTATCTCTAAGCCTCGAAACAAGGATAAAAGAACACGCAAAATAATTAATCTAACCGGAATTTGTCGAAGATTATACAACGATGCCGCTAGGCGCGGGTACTCGTCTATTTCATAAATGTACAATTATTAAACATTCAAACTAAACATTTTCTATCTATTGGAGTTTTCATGAAACCATAATTTATTATAACTATGATTTCACGTAACTAATCCATCAACACTAAAGTACAACACTTTGAAGCTAATGTACAAGTTCTTAAAGCACGAAAACCTAACTTTACGATATTTCCCGTTACAAGCCCTAATTTACAAAACTATGACTGTATGTTAACGAAATCACAAACCCTAATTAATTTATACATAATTTTTATAAAATATAAATATACGAGTCTTTCAAGCTTATGTACAAGTCTTTAATATTTACTTAAGCTAAACTAACCTTAACTTGTTTCTAATTTAACTAAACTATAATTATGATATATAAGAACACAATTAAGCCACATCAACTCCTCTTCTTCTTCCTTTGGTCAAAACTTGCGACACCTAGCTACCTTTCAAACCATTCGAGCCCTAAGGCTTTAAATAGAACAAGTATGCGCACCTTGTGTTCTCTTTATGACCATTTGTAGCTCTCTTGGACATCTAGCAAGACACACCACCATGCTCCTTCTATTTTTGGTCAAAAATGCG
The DNA here is from genome assembly GCA_019973895.1 of Chrysanthemum seticuspe. Classification (NCBI taxonomy): domain Eukaryota; kingdom Viridiplantae; phylum Streptophyta; class Magnoliopsida; order Asterales; family Asteraceae; genus Chrysanthemum; species Chrysanthemum seticuspe. The sequence continues at coordinate 342,527,959 of BPTQ01000008.1, read as the reverse complement.
ACACATGGTTGTGTTACACATATAAATTGAACCATGCAACTTAGCCACAACATTCACCATACAAGTCACATGGTCTATGTAGAAACACCTCTTCATGTCTCCTCATTACATCCAATAAGTGAAAAAATTGCCTAAGTTCATTGGATGAAGCCTTGATCAAATGCCTATATAAATCGACCCTCATTCCTTCTTTTTCCTCACCACCCATTCGAATACAACAAACACTCACACACTCATATACATACTGATCGAAGAGTCCAAGAGGAGCAACAAGGAAGTTAGAATTCGAGTCATAAGTTTGGAGAGACCATAGTATCAATTTAAGAAGTCCCTTGGGTGTTTTCCTTCCTTAACGAGTACCAACGATTTGTAAGCCTTTTAAACTCATTCAATTTTGTTATCACTTTTAATATTAAGTACATACTGTTAAAAAGGATTTTATAAGTAAAACGTAGAAACTTGAATCACCTAAAACGGTCACACGAGTCAAAAGATATGGTTTAACGAAGTTTACAAAAACCTGTCCAAAACTTTCTGTGGATAGACAGATCGGGCACACAATTCGAGGCTGTTCTGGTCCGTTTCATCAAAAAGTTAAAGCACGAAAGTTGTCTGGAAAGACGTTTTCTTCAAAAACTCAGGTGCACGGGTCCTGAAAACGCAAAACGAACGCTAATTTTAATCAAAATCTTAACAACTGTTATATATATTTTATAAAATCAAGCCAAGCACCTCTCCTAAGCCCAACTTTTAAGCTAGAAGCCGCAACCCTTAAGCCCAGACATTAAGCACTTTCAACAAGCTCCTAGGATACTACAAAACGCCCCCATAACCTGGTTAAGAAGCCCTTATATCTCGCTATAATTCTACTCTTCTTTTTGGTTGCATGTCATAAAACCTAACACACCCTTATATAATTGGTGCATCTGTAAACCCTAATGCGATTGGATACATTGACTCCATTTCAATTGAGGAGATTAGCGGTGCTAGGGTATATAGGCCAGTTTTTTTCTTTCTGGTTGTTTTTTCATCTATCACCTAACGTAACATATTTGAATATTTATTACATTTGTTTAGGTAATTGCTGTAAGAAATGAACAAGGTGATAACTCGGTGAATACTGTTTTACTGTGAGCAAGTACTGATGACGGTGTCAATACTCGTGGAATAGTTACAGTTTTAGTTTACAACCCACCCCTCAGTTTCAGGTACAAAATGGGTTCTCTAGTATCGGACTGCTAACTCAACAGGTGTAGTCAACTGCAAATGGTCATACATTTAGTAATGAAAGAGACAAGCCAGGAAAATTTAGTTCGTACAGTTTACAACCACCTGATCCAGTCACTAGTTCAACGTGGAGCCTGAAAGATGATCGCAGATTAGAACCAAATTCCATAAATAATATGGAATTGTCCGCTTTTTTGCTTCAAGGTCAATATTGCTCGTTAACATATCTCGACATGCAAACCAAAGGAGCCCCCTAGTTTAATGCTCCAGACTTATATATTGTCAAATTTGAAAAAACAATTGGGATTTTTTGAAAAGAAAAAATCAAGATTGATCCTGAAGATCCTGCGACTGTAATGGTTTTGTTTTAGATCAGGACCTTTGTAGAAGAGCCATTGGCTCAAGAATAAATATATTGTCAAACTTCATTTTAGAACCTTTCTTATCGTTAAATTTCATAAGAGGTTTGTAAAAACTATGATACTAACTGGTTTGGTATACAATGGTTTTACCAGAGCAAAAGTATTGCTTCCCAAATTTGTTAGATGGCTCTTTTTATTTTAGTGGTTTTGTGAATGTTAGGAATTAGAAATTCCAGGTATTAAAGAGTCGGTCACCTCAAGTATATGTAATCGTTAGAAAGCTCGTAGTCATAGTTATTTTAAGTTAAGTAGTATTTAGTTAAGTAACACCGTGGAGGACGGACGGGTCTTTACCCACTGTATGCCTGATCCACAGCCCGTTGTGTGGCGTTTTATTGTAAGACTATAAATACTCTCTACCTTCCAAGGTAGAGAGTTGGAGCTCATAATAAGATTTTTATTTCTCTCACTAAAGTTCCCTAAACCTCTAACTTTATCTCTCTAAAAACTCTTGTACGCCTACTTTGTGTTATGGTTTGATGTGTATGTGAAATCCAATATCTTACAATTGGTATCAAGAGCCATGGTTAGATCATCTATTACATATCTTTGGATTTCTAGTGGTTTTTAGGTGGTTTTTGAGTTTGAAAAAGTTTAGTGGTTTTTGCATCATTTGGGTGATTTCTAGTGTTAAAGTTTGAATTTTGATAGTACTTTTGTGTTTAGAATCGTCACAAGTGTTTAGGTTTTGATTTTGAAGGCTTGAATCATCGTGGTTGGGTTGTTTTTGGATTGAAAAGTGGTGTTTTTGAGATTTTCTTGCTAGCGACTTGAGCCACGGATTGTTATTCTTGGTAGCGACTTGCTTTGTAAGTTGGTAGCGAGTTGCAGTTTAAGTGGTAGCGACTTGGTCGTAGCGACTTGTCTTTTGAGACAAGCCGACAAATAGTACAAGTTAGTGGATTCTCCACTACGGCTAGCGACTTACTGAGGTTAGCGACTTGCTTCAGAAAGTGTTAGCGAGTTGCAGTGCAAATTGTTAGCGACTTAGTATTCTTAGCAACTTGGACCTTAGCGAGTTGTTGTTTAGCGACTTGACTGTGTAGCGACTTGGTGCGTAGCGATTTGGTGATTTAGCGAGTTGCTCTTTAGCGACTTGACTTTGTAGCGACTTGGTGCTTAGCGATTTGGTGATTTAGCGAGTTGCTACTTAGCTACTTGGTTCAAGGGTTATAGCGACTTGGTTGATTTTTACGAAGAAGAGGTTTGACCAAAGTTGACTTTTTACGTCAAAACTTCAAACGGCCATAACTTTTGATCCGTAACTCCGTTTTCAGCGAAATACCTGTCAAAACGACCGGAACAGCCTGAATATTGTGAAGTTTCACCACGATGTCGTGAAACGAATTTTTTGAGGCCCAAATCCTCTCCGAAAGGAAGTTATTGAGCTTTTAAGTTTTTAGACCTTAATTTCTCCATAAAATCGTGCAACAACCAACCCAAATCACAACCAAACAACATCTCTGCTTATCCCACAAACAATCATAAGACCTAACACACAATTTTCTATCATTGTGTCGATCCATCAGTCATCTTAACACATTCCATTGGTCATTGCTTAACGGTTTGGTCTTGATTTTAGTAAAATCCCGCGAAAGATTCTATTTCTCGGTTTAAATCATAGACTTGTAAAATCCCGTACACTCTACCACATCATGTCATACTCTACTGACCCAGTGATTTCAGAAGTGCTTAAATTGTATGATGTTGTGGACAACAATGATAATGAATGCTACACTAAACGATTAAAGATGCTTAAATTAATCAATGAGGATGTGAGATCTTCGTGTTCAGAGTCTGAAGAAAGAGAATTGCACCTGTTTAGACTACAGAATGCCATGAAAAAGGAAAGTAGCATTGAACCTTATCATCTACTTCACTCACACCTCATGTTACTCACACCGATAAGAATGGAACGAACATGCATTGCCATTTTCCGTCAAGACTTATCCACATTAACTGGAACGTTACTATTGAACTTAGAACAATTAGAATAACAACTTGATAAAGAAAAGGTTCAAAAGGGTAGTTCCAGTGCTGCACTTCAAGTGATCCACAACCAATTTCATTCATTCATAAGTAGGGAATTCACATCAGATTATGATCAAGACATGACTGAAGTGTCTTTCAAGAAACACACTGGAATGGAAATTAGTGTGTTCATAGAGACACTTATCCATCTCATGGATAATGTGGAGAAGTATATTGAGGAAGTTACTCAGACAGATGAAAAAGTGGATGAGTGTCTGGTGCAGTTGAGAGATTGTTGTGATAAGTTGGGTAATGTATCTGTTGAAGAATCGGGTGTTGCTGAATGCAGAATGTCTGAGACAACAAATAATGATGAGTCGGGTAAAACACCAGATGATGGATCAGTTGGCACTGAATACAGAGGCTCAGAGATTAATAAGCTTGACACATCCAGCGGTTCAGTGACTCTTGTTACACATGATGTGGATGCAGATATCAGACCAGAAATTGAGCAGGTGTCATGTAATGAGGTACCCTTTACTGTTCAACATAGTGCATCTGCTAAAGTACTTAAATAAACTGATCATGATGCTGAACATGACATTCATAAATGTTCTGTTACTGAGGCTGAGTATGAGATTAAGTGTTTCAAAACAAAATATATGGTTGATAAGAAGGCTTTTGATGAACTTTCAAACAAATTCTCAAATCTTGAAAAACATTGCATTTCACTTGAAATCGCGATTCAGAGTAAAGAAGAAAGTTTTCAACTTAACAAACCATGTAAAAAACCGGAACTTCCTGAATTCCGTGAACTTTTTGAAATTAACACTTTGAAAGCTCAGCTTCAAGACAAAGAGTCAACCATTTACAATATGAAGAAACATATTTCTATCTTGAATGAGAAAAGTAATTTAGTCATGAATACACAAGACATTGATGCTATTATAACAAGAAATAATGAACTGTCAATTTATGTGGCTAAATTACTAAAGGAAAATGAGTCTTTGAGAAAGCATCACATAGAACTAAGTGACTCTGTCAAAGAAGCTAGAACTAAGTCAATGGAAAAAACAAACTCTTTGATAGAAAAAATTGATGAACTCAAAGCTCAACTTCAGGATAAGAGTTTCGCTATTGTTGCCTTAAAGAATGAGCTTAGGAAAACTGTAGGGAAAAGTGTGAGCACTAAGTTTACAAAACCATCAACCTTGGGGAAACCAGTTTCTCAACCCATTAGAAACCGGTCTGTTGTTAGGCAGCCTACTGCGTTTATATCCGAAAGACTAAAATTTTCAAAAACATGGTTTGCCTCCCAAGTTGATGAGAAACAAGTTTTGTCAAAACCAGTCACTTCACCTGTGTTACCTAAGAGTCATGCTTCTAGTTCCTTTAAACCTCAACATGCAGCTACTTTTACTCCCAGCACCTCTAGGATTAGTTCGAAAACAGTGTCAAAACCAAGCATTAAAACCCAGAATTCATATGATATGAATGACTTGTGGAAGAACTATTATCTAGAAGAAGCTAGGAAAAGGCACAGATTCGAAAAGACGGAATTTTAGGTGCAAGACCTAGGGTGATGAATTCTATGAGATTTCAAAGAACTGCTAGTCGTTGTAAATCACTACCTAGGAGCACTCAAAAGACTAGGGATTGGCGTACATCTAAGAGTAGTTACGTGCATAAGAATACTAAGCATGTAGAAAACAAAACTAGAAATTCTGAGTCTTTTCCACATAAGAAACATTTTCCTAATTCACATGCCAAGGTACAATCCACTAAGACTACTAATGTGACTAAGGTTCAACATGTTATGAAGCAAAGCAAACCAAAAACTTCGCCTAGATGGATACCAACTGTTAAATCTTTGGAAACTAGGAACAAGGATAAGTCTTCCACTGTGCATAAGAAGCCTTACAATCCTAGACCTTGCCATAAGTGGATACCGTCTGGTAGAATGTTTAAGGATGCTGGACTTAGGTGGATTCCTACCGGAAAGCTGTTTTCTGATGACAAAATCAAGGTTGACCGTGAACCTCCAAAGGGTTTGGATACTAGTGTCACTAACCAATATATATGCAATCAAGCTTGTGATGTTAGTGCAGGTAGTCCTTACTCTGTTGCAGATACTTCCATCCTTCAATACATGGACTGGTTTAAAGTATGGATAACACAAGGATTGATATCTCATAATTCACGGGTTCAAGTAACTCAACCTTGATATTCAACCGGCTATGACGTCTGTTCACATCAGTTCAAGCCTCGTTCTTCAACACTATGGCGTCTGCAGATATCACTTCAGGCCCCGTTCCTCAAAGAAAAGAAAGGTGTACGCTTCAGTGCGCTTTATCTTCAAAAGAAGAGAAATCTTCATATGCATGACCATTCTCATCGACATTCTTCATCAACAAGCTTCATGTTTTTCCACGCTCTTTCACCCCTCAAGTGGATCTACATTCATTGGGGTATATTCTTATTCCCTTGTTCAAATCAAAAATGGAAACTTTGGATGCAATTTTTGAGGGGGAGAAGAGTGCATACACTACATGTTGATGGATGCTTGTCATATGACTCTCCTTCAACGCCTAATGCTTCACTTCTAAGGATAACTGGGATTCATTGTTTCAAGATATGTTTTATGAGTATTTCCAACCGCTAGCGAATGTTGATCATCTAAGAAGTACAACTCAGACTTTTCAAGAAGCCTAATCTCCAGTTATTCCTCAAGGCGTTGTTAATGACTATCATTGTTGTTGCACTCATGAATAATGATCCGCTCTTTGGTACTTCTTTGCCAAATCTTCACGGATTATTGTTCCTCTCATTGTGCACGCTATAAATCAACCACATGAACATTAAGGAAAATGACTACCTCATCCACTCGAAGACATTATTGGTGAATCTTCCAGATCAGTCTCTACATGTATACCTTTAGGAAGAATGCATTGATGTTGAGGTATCATTTGTTCCGGTTCATTCAGTGGATCAATATACATCCGATTGTATGGTTATTAACGTGTTGGGCATTTGACACAAGTTGATTACTTCGGAGTTAATCATTTATGACTTATTTGAGATTGAAGTTGACTTTCACAAAGGCGTGTTCTTATTTGATAACTTGCTCGGGCTTAAGAATTTGAGTTGAAGTCTTGTCTTATCTAGTTACCAGCAGTCGGGGTGGATGGTTGAAGACCTGGTTAACTATCACTTTAAGGAGTTACGTAGTTTTACTCAGTGACACACACAAATGTCGTTGTGGATAATCATAAGAGGTGTTAATGTCTCATACTTTGGTTGAGTATTGAGTACTTAGAAATTTTATTGGAGTGTAAATTCTCGACACCGTTCTTCCATCATTAAGTGCAAGCTTAAGATACAAATGTGGGGAATTCGACTTTAGTTTCAAGTTTGGTATATCAGGTTTTCTTCTTCAAGTGGTCACTTCAAATTGTCCACATATGGGTTGATAAAGATAGTCAGAGAGTGTTTCTGTAGCAATTGATTCTCACAGGATTCATTTGGGCTATTTGAGTTCTTCTCACAAGATTTCAAGTTTATGGGTATATTATGTGGAAGGTCTTGGTCACAATCTGTTCTCTGTTGGTCAATTCTGTGATTCCGATCTAGAAGTGGCTTTTAGAAAACATACTTGCTTCGTTAGAGAACTTGATGGTGTAGAATTATTAAGAGGTACTCGAGGTTCTAACCTATACACCATCTCTATCGATGACATGATGAAGTCCTCTCCAATCTGCTTGCTATCAAAGGCTTCTAAAACAAAGTCTTGGTTATGGCATCGTCGTCTCAATCACTTGAACTTCGGCACCATCAATGATCTTTCCAGAAAGGACTTAGTTGTAGGTTTACCTAGGCTAAAGTATGAAAAGGATCATCTTTGCTCAGCATGCCAATTGGGTAAAAGCAAAAAGTATGCCCACAAACCCAAACCTACAAACTCAATTACAGAAGTTCTTCCTACCCTTCATATGGATTTGTGTGGACCAATGAGAGTGCAGAACATCTTTGGTAAGAAATATGTGTTGGTTGTGGTTGATGATTACTCTAGATTCACCTGGGTCAAGTTCTTAAGGACAAAGGATGAAACTCCTGATATCATCATCAAACTCATCAAACAGCTACAGGTTCGACTTAACAAAACAGTCAGAATTATCCGAACAGACAATGGAACTGAGTTTGTTAACAAACAACTTAGTGACTTTTATGAAAGCATTGGAATCAGCCATCAAAGAAGTGTTCCACGAACTCCTCAACAGAACGGTGTAGTTGAAAGACGAAATCGAACCCTTGTGGAAGCCGCTAGAACAATGCTGATTTACTCAAAGGTTCCAATGTTTCTCTGGGCTGAAGCTATTTCCACTGCATGCTACACACAAAATCGTTCCCTGATTTACACTGTTCATGGAAAGACACCATATGAACTTGTCCACAACAGAAAACCTAATCTCTCTTTCCTTCGTGTGTTTGGAGCATTGTGTTATCCAACTAATGAAGGAAAAGACTTAGGCAAACTTAGGGCTAAAGCTAACATTGGAGTATTTGTAGGATATGCACCAAACAAAAAGGGATACCGAATCTACAACAAAAGAACCCGAAATATCATGGAAACAATTCACGTTACGTTTGATGAGCTGACCGGTCAAATGGCTCCTGGACACTCCAGTTCAGGACCCGCACTTCAAAACAGTCCCATTGGTTCATCTCTTGTTCCAAACTCCTCTCAAGAAACTCCATATGTACCTCCATCTGAAGATGATTTAAAGAAGTTGTTTGATCCTATGTTTGATGAACTTTATGATCCATGTACTAATGAGGTGTTGATCCCTACAACAGAGGCTGCTCATATTCCTGTGAATGAAGTCAATCCCTCAGTCTCAATATCTTTAAGTCAAGAAGCGCCTACCGCTGATCCTTCCGTCTCATCAACAAATCATCATTCTTCAAATGTACATCATGGAACTGTTTCTGGCATCAATGATGAATTTAATCCCTTTGCTACTCCTGAATATGCTCCATTTGAAAACATATTTGCTCCTGAATCATCATCAGAACCATCTTCTTCAGGAGACATCGACTCTGCTACCTCAGCCCTCAACTACTGCCACATGAACACCTTAGAAAATGGACTCACGATCATCCACTAGACAACATCATTGGAAATCCCTCTCGTCCTGTATCAACACGGAAACAACTTGCAACCGATGCCTTATGGTGCTTCTTCAACTCCGTACTATCTAAGATCGAACCAAAAGATGTTAAAACCGCCATGAATGAAGATAGCTGGTTCAATGCCATGAAAGATGAAATTTATGAGTTTGATCGACTTGATGTATGGGAGTTAGTACCTGCTCCAGACTGTGCTATGATTATTGCTCTTAAATGGATTTTCAAAGTAAAACTTGATGAGCATGGTGATGTGTTGAAGAACAAGGCTCGATTAGTTGCTAAAGAATACCGTCAAGAGGAGGGCATTGACTTTGAAGAATCTTTTGCTCCAGTTGCTCGAATCGAGGCAATCAGAATCTTTCTGGCTAATGTTGCTAGTAAGAACATGGTAGTCTATCAAATGGATGTGAAGACTGCATTCCTGAACAGAGACCTTAAAGAAGTCGTCTACGTCAGCCAACCTGAAGGATTTGTAAATCAAGAGCATCCTACTCACGTTTATCGTTTGAAGAAGGCCCTTTACGGTTTAAAGCAAGCTCCAAGGGCATGGTATGATACACTGTCAAAGTTTCTTCTATCAACTGGATTTAGCAAAGGAGCAGTTGATCCAACATTGTTCACCAGGAAGTCAGGCAAACATTTAATTCATGTTCAAATTTATGTTGATGATATTATTTTTGCCTCGACAGACCCAATGGAATGTGATCGTTTTCAAATGAAATGAGTTCAAAATTTCAAATGTCAATGATGGGACAAATGTCATTTTTCTTGGGATTACAAATTTCGCAAAGTCCCGGAGGCATTTTCATAAATCAATCTAAATATGCAACTGAGATCTTAAAGAAATTTGGATTTGATTCAAGTGACCCTGTTGACACTCCCATGATTGATCGAACCAAACTAGATGAGGACCACTCAGGGATCATGATTGACCAAACAAAATATCGTAGTATGATTGGATCCCTGATGTACCTTACAGCTAGTAGACCAGACATCTTGTTCGCTGTTTGCATGTGTGCTAGATACCAGGCTAAGCCTACTAAAAAGCACCTTGAAGCAGTTAAACGGGTCTTTCGGTATCTCCAAGGAACCATCAATATGGGTCTTTGGTACCCGAAGGACACCGGCATGTCACTAACAGCCTATGCAGATGCTGATCATGCAGGGTGTCAAGATACTCGTCGAAGTACATCTGGAGGTGCTCAGTTTTTGGGTGATAAGCTTGTGAGCTGGTCTTCAAAGAAGCAAATGAGTACTTCTATTTCCTCTACAGAGGCTGAATACATAGCCATGTCATCCTGTTGTGCTCAAATCTTATGGATGAGATCACAATTATCTGACTATGGCTTTGAATTCAACAAAATCCCTCTGTACTGTGATAATAAAAGTGCTATTGCTCTCTCATGCAACAATATTCAACACTCAAGAGCAAAGCATATCGACATTCGACATCATTTCATCAGGGAACAAGTGGAAAAAGGTGTGGTGGAACTCTATTTTGTGAGGTCTGAATATCAATTAGCAGACATCTTCACCAAAGCTCTTCCAAGAGAACGTTTTGAGTTTATCCTTCCACGTCTTGGCTTGAAAAGCCTTCAACCAGAAACACTCAAACGTCTTCAGGAGGAAGACGAGGAGTAAAGGTCTATCTTCATCTATCTCTTGTATATATCTATTCGAAAATCAAAATACAAAATTATAAAACCCTCTAAAATCAAATAGAAAAATATAAAACTTTCAAAATCCATAAAAATTTGAAAAATTCGAAAAATCTTCAAAAAATATTGTCATTTTGTCTTGTTTCTCTCGATTCGATAATATCTACGGTCTTGATGTTGTCATTCAAAGAATGACACGGGACTTTAGATGTTGTTCGAATTTTTATAAAAAAAAAAAAAAGGTTTATTGTCATTTCAGGCAGTAACCCGCTTTTCAAAGAAAGAACAGAGCCATGCTTTACCATGTTTTCAAATTCCATGCTCTGATTCTATAAACATTTATCTGCTGAAAACTAACTGCTTTGAAAAATAACTCGGTCTCTATTTTTCATAATCATCAGGACTTATTTGTCAAAATCTCTATCTCTCAATCAACAACCTATGTCATTGATTGAGGGGGAGAATGATTTCAATTAAATTAAAAAAAAAGTTATTTGGCATTAAATTGTTTTCAAAAGATATTCATGCATGTTTTACCAATGGAGTTTTAAAGTCTTAAAATCCGATCCTTATCAGTTAAAACGCTTTCATAATCAAGTCACAATTCTCCTTAAAAGCTTTCAAAATCAATTTAAATCTATAAGAGATCACAAATCTCAAAGGATTTGATAAATGTGATCGGGGGAGAATGTGTGATTTAAATTGGATTTAAACTGATAATTCGGTAAATAGTTTTATAAGGATGTACATGCTGTCCTTCCCACATGTGACAAACGATTTCAAATTTTCAAATTGCACATGTTGAGGGGGAGCATCTATCTTAAACCTATGATTTGAAACGTGATCATTTATCTCAATGTGCAGGTTCCCTCTAGTATGTGCAAAACTCCTTTCAAACCTCGAGGCACATATTGAGGGGGAGCAAATTTATGGAAACCTCATCCTTCCCGGAAATGCTATATTTACTTGATTTGATCAAGGAAGTGATGGTGATATCTTTTAGAAAAATGGTAATCAAAGAAGTAATTTCTTCCTCTTGCCTCCGTGTGCAAAACGATTTCAAACACTTGATGCACATGTTGAGGGGGAGCACTTATTCTAAAAATATCAAAAACAATTCAGGTACAAAATGTTTTGATAATATATCACAAGTATCTGGATTGATTTTTCAAATGGTTTTCAATTGATTCCAATGGCAGATGAACAATACCAAATAGACCGACCAACTTTACTTTATGTACGGTGATATAAGGATGATAAGGTTAGGTATTGGTTCCCATGATCCGCCAGAACCGGAGGGATCTACCCAGGGACAATCCACTAGTTAGTGTAGAAGTCCTTAGGTATGATGATAAAAGGAGAAAAGTGAGATATGGGAAGAGTGCGGACTGAGACAGAGCAAGTACTGGAATAAACCCAACAAGGTTCTTGCAATGAAGTCTCGGTAAGCACTGAAGGGGTTGAAGAATTAAAAAGAATTGAATGAGAAAAGGGTGAAAACAAATAGCCCTCCATTTATTCAACCTTAGGGCAGAAACCGGGTTCAATTCATATGCTACTAATGGTAACATCGGTATTGAAGACAAGACGTCATGGACCCAGTGACGCACTGCACTTCAACTTTCCAAACCACCCAAGTTCCTCTTAAAAGGACTTGTTTCATTCTCACGGGGAACCGACATTATCTATCGACTTTCTCTTAGAGATTGTTGATATTGAAGAAGGAGACCCTCTCCCTAGTCTCCGGCACAGGATCCAAATATGCACAAATTGAGTCTAGAGCCACGAGATCATCAATAAATCTCATTAGGACACTTTCAAATGAAGACTCTCTGTTTCACATAATGTGGAAAGAGAGATTATATCTTGAGTCCTACGCATTATCCTTGTGGTATTGCCAGAACATCTGAGTGATGTGTTTACATATTCACAATGAAGATGGAAAGCCTTCTGGAGCCAACATCAAACAAGCTCCCGGTAGGTGGCATGTGAGATCTATTATATAGATCAACCATGTGACAACTGAACAGAAACAATGGGGCGATTCAATCTTTTGAATCAATCCTGGTTCAGGTTATGGATTGACGGATACCATTGAAAAACCGGTCTTTGGGCTTAAAAACTCTTTTCTTTAGCAAATCGACCGTGTACGGATATTTCAAATCAAAAGGTGTTTTATGATTGATAATTGATTTTCATCAAAACCTTCGTTGTATTGCAAAAACAATTTCTATTGAGCAATACATGATTGTTTTTCAAATCTCTTTTCATCAATCAGTGGACTTAAAATTCGCTGGTTCACTCACTCCGTGTTGTCTTCTTTGAGATGTTCTGGTTTGAGAACAGCTAGAGCAGCTGCGAAACCCTGTCAAGGAAATTCTTCGGAATTATACCTGATCACAGGCAGTACTTGTACTGATCAACGGGGAACCGTGGGTCGTGTACCTCAATTCAACGAAAGTGATCAAAGACACTTTCGTGTGCTTTATTGCTAACTGTTTTATGCAGGTACATCCGACGTTTGCAGCTGATCAGAATGAAGCGGTCAATCCATAGCCGCATGCTCACACAATACATTCATCTGTCAAGAAATCATGATAAGTGCATCAATGACTCTGATATTTTCACTCCATGCTTCTGCTACGCTGCTGCCAATATCATGTTTCAACGGATGAGAAGATATCATGATCCAGAATGTGAGCATGTCGGTCCTAAAGTCACAACACCACATAATACCAACACCACAAAGAATGTCTCAGAGATTTTTGATAGCTGATGATCTCAAAAGCTGGCTCAAATTTATTATCACGTGGATCAGAAAAAGACCTCCACTTGGAGTAACCAAACATGCAATGTGAAGAATTAATGACTACGAGCTTAGGAGCAAAGGACTACATCAAGAATGCAAGAACAATTGTTAATGTCATATCTGTTTGTATTCAATGTAATTTTAGTATATGTTTGAGGTGACCTCCCTTAGGGGGAGATTGTTAGGAATTAGAAATTCCAGGTATTAAAGAGTCGGTCACCTCAAGTATATGTAATCGTTAGAAAGTTCGTAGTCATAGTTATTTTAAGTTAAGTAGTATTTAGTTAAGTAACACCGTGGAGGACGGACGGGTCTTTACCCACTGTATGCCTGATCCACAGCCCGTTGTGTGGCGTTTTATTGTAAGACTATAAATACTCTCTACCTTCCAAGGTAGAGAGTTGGAGCTCATAATAAGATTTTTCTTTCTCTCACTAAAGTTCCCTAAACCTCTAACTTTATCTCTCTAAAAACTCTTGTACGCCTACTTTGTGTTATGGTTTGATGTGTATGTGAAATCCAATATCTTACAGTGAAAAGACTTGATTTTGTGTACTTCTAATAATAACTATGCAAGTTGCAGGAAATTGCAAGAAATGTGGCAAAACGCTTAACATAAAGGTAGATGGAGTATCTATATTTTCTAAATTTTGTTTCGCGTAAGTGAATGTTTAAACATTATACATTATTGGGGTGATTTACAGACCCTGAACTCTAGATTCATTTGTGTATTACGGCTTTAATCGGTACGTTAAAGTCTTTTCTTACTTTATGCATTTTAATTGTTTTCCATATGTGGAATGGTTATGCGTGGAATGCGTTAAACAAAGTGTTTTTTACTTGAATGACCTTAGAAACATACAAGAATTACTGAGTAATATAGTATAAGAACATGTTTTACAAGGTAGTTGATCGCTTTTATTATATTACGTAAAAAGAAGTATGACATCGAGAAAACCAGATAAACAAAATTCTCAACCAACATAATTCAAAACAATGTATATCTGCTACAAGAATCAGTTTCATATTGGAAAAAAGCACATTTTTAGTATTAATTCCTGGGTCCTATATTGAAGAAGGTGGGATTTCAATTGTTTGACCACCTTGAATTTCGGCCAAACCGATTAGCCTTTGGTGTTTATAAACTCTCCTACTTAATGCAATCTTCTCACCATTGCTGATGCACACGGGGTTAACCAGTTCTAGTGTTTCTTTTTCCGTTCTTATATTAACATCCAAAACTCGAGCTCCATGCGTTCGTTGATCTTATGTTGAACATTAGCACTTCTTTGTTTGTCAGATGCGACACCCTTCCTTGTTGATCTTCTCCCCGTGGTGTTTACACCTAACAGGTGCTCCAAAAGGAAGAAGTTCACCTAATGTAAACGACACTCATAAAGTTAAAATTCAAACCCAATGAGGTGTTTTTTTCCATGCATATGATTTGAAAAAAAAGGCAATAAGCAAGCAATCCTAAACACCCTCCAAATATGAATAATAAAGTTACTTATCTTAAGTTCAACATTAAACATCAGGAAGTGATCCAACTTCCCCAAGCACATGGCTCACCAACCTATCAGATTTGCTCAGCGTAATGTCAATGGTTGTTCTTACTCCAATTAGTCAATCATGGGTGGCAAACTGTAATTCATTATATTCATCACACAAAGAAACTATTCTGATGTATATCGGTCTGCACTTTATGTCTCAATTCTTCTTTTTTTTAAAACGAGTTGACACTGGTTAAGTTCAAGAATGCATAATCAAATTATATTAAGATATGTTTAAGCATGAATTGAAACTTGCAATTCATCTAAAATAAATTTTCAGTTGCCATCTTTCCTCGAACTCTCCACGATACTTTGTGCCAACAAAAAGTATACCCATATCGAGAGTAATCACCTGAAAATCATAAGCATAAACACAGTGCAAAATTAGTGCATCACAGTTATGAAATTTCATTTAGCCATTTTATCAAAAACCTTGTGTGCAGGTTTTAAAAACACGTTTCCAAGTCTTTTTTTTTCTCAGATTTGTTTCAAATAACTCATCTATATAATGCATCATATCACAAACTCTTAAAATCGATACATCTATGAACAAACATTATGATTACCAAATCAAAAATTGTAAAAATAAATAAATAAATAAATAAATAACTCATAACAAACAATAATAAGTACAAATGAACTCTAACAGACACGTATATCATTGATTGGTCCCGAACCGTCAAGTTATCTCACACAAGCTAGCCACTTGTGAATGGCCAACCGTAAGAAACTTAAAACAGCTCAGAAACCAATGCAATTAAGATCAGAGGAATATAGTGGATTCCTGGGTCGTTAAGTCCCACGGAGGATGAATTGGTGTTTAACACAGACAGATGTCGAATAATCACTAAGGATAGTGATCAGTAAGGATTTTGAGTTATTTATACCTAAAGAAAAGATTTGTAAATTACAGGGGCTTAAATGCAAATTAAAGAAAATTAAAAAGTTAAAATATATTAAATAAAAGCTATCACTATTTTTAAAATCGATGAACGTTTAAAACCTAAAACGTACGTTTAAATAAAATTACGTAAACGTACAAAATAAAACGTGAGTTTTAAGAAATAAAAGGCCTACAAATATAAAAATGACATTTTTACAATCCTAATAATAAAAGAAAATTATTAGAAAAATAAAATTATTTTTAAAACTATTTATTTAATTATTATTAATTAAAAACTATTTATTAAGTATTTAAAATGCACTAAAATATAAGAAAATACAAAATTAACCTAGAAAAATGAAATTATAACTTAGAAAAATCTAAAATATGATAAAACTTATTTTAAAACTGAAAATATATTTTTTAGACTTTTTATGTATTTATTATTAATTTAATACTATTTAAAAATAATTAAAATGCTAGAAAATACTATTTAAACCAAGAAAATTATGGAAAAATAATTTTTTGGCTTTTTATATTTATCTTAATCTAGGAAAATTGAAAACATATTTTTTTAAACTTTTTCTGATTTATTTGTATTAAAAGCTATTTAAAAAGGATTAAAAACTGTTTTAAATAAGGAAAAATACTAAATAGTGATGGAAAAATCTGAAAAATTCCGAAAAATACTAAAATATTATTCTAAGTCTATAAAAAATATAAAAACATATGATTATGTTGAAGAATATAAAAATGTAGTGTAACTGCTTATAAATAAGCAATTCAAAATAAGCCAAAGTCCACAATTGGACACCAAATGAACACATAAGCTAACTTATGCTAAATTAAGTCTATCTTAACTATTTAACAGTACTCTAGATCATTAACTAAGCTTGAACTAGATTTGAGCTTATTGGATTAATAATGAAAAACAGTGATTAGGTGGCTTACTTTAAGCTAGTGCATAAGTAATCCAAATAAGCTAAAAGGAAAAACAGATATAGGGACCTAAAGATCACCTAGCCTACTATACTAGAACCAAGAATCAGCTCCTCACAAGCTTGAATGAAGCTTGTGCAAGGGCTGCAATATGCCTGTGCACACTCAGTGAATGCTGAGTGTGTGCACAGGGCATATCATGGCTTATTGGAAGCTGATAAAAAGCTTATTGGAGCTTGATAAAAGGAAAACAAAACTGATATTATTAAACTAGACCAACTGATCTTGCAAATCCCAAAGTCTCATAGATTTTGATGAAGAAATGAACCATTGAGACTTCAACAAAGTTTTGTAAAAACTGGATTTTCCAAATCTTGACTTTTATAGACAGAAATGGAATTTTGACTTTTATGAGATTTGATTTGATTCTATGGACTGAACCTGTTATTATAAGATGAAAAGAGATTATCTATAGCTAGGGTAACAACTTTTAAGCATGTAAAATGAATTTGGTAATCCAAATTCCTAACAGTTACCAAATAGGATGAGATTAAAGCTATTTTTGACTTTTTACTAATAAGCACAGGATTTAATGACTTGACTAAGTTCTATAGAACTAGTATGACATTAAACAGCAACAAACAACATCAAGTATGGGCTGGAATGCCACTAAATCAGCAAATCCAAACACACCTGCAACTAACTGTTTTGAAGCTTATTGAAGCTTAATACTGATTTAAGCAAAGATACTGATTCATACACACATTTAATGTTATAAAGGACTTATTTAAGCTCATAAACACTGATAATAACAACTAAGACCTACTAATCACTATTATGCAATATTACTTAGTGAAATATTGAAAACTCAACAACTGAGAAAACTAAGAACAAGTAGCTTATTTTAAGTAATATCTTGACTTATCAACACCAAAGAAGTATGAAATCACATGAATAAGCAGTGTATAAGCTTTTAAACAGTAAATTGCTGAAATGAAGAAATAAGCTTACAAATTGGAATTCAAACATAAACAAAGAACCAAGGCCTGAGATCACACCTATATGCTTACCACTAAGCTCTAAACCAATAATCAATCCAAAGTTAGCTCTGCATCACCAAATATCATGACCAAATCCATTTTGAGCTCTTCAGTTGACTTTTGTTGACTTTTATGGTTTTTTTCCAAATTGAAACACTAGAGTCTAATACAAACTCATGAAAAGCTATAACAAGCTTATCTGAGCTTATTGGAAGGATAAAAGAGCTTATGAAACTTATAATAAGTATAATTGACTTAATACGAATTATCAAGAAACATGAAAACTTGAAATCTTATTTAACTTGAATAATTACAATACAAAAGTGACTTATAACTTGAAACAAACTTGATTTTACACTAAGACTTGAAATTTAAGTTAAAACAGACATTTAAAGAACTTTTACACTACTAATGGTCTAAAAACATGCGACCACCCTTTCTTCTCCTTCTTTCTTGATTTATATTGATCTTTCTGAGTCTGTGGGTCCCACTTGATCTTTCCCATCAATAATATCAGCCTTTGGATGGGTCAAATACATCTTAGCCATCAAATGGCATTTTGGCGCCAAAAAGTCCTAAAGCAGTTTTTTTGCATTTAATGGACTTTGGGAGGATGTGGAGGTGGAGGGACAGCTGGGGAAGAGTGTATAAGGGTGGTGGTGAGGTGGAAAGGTGGTGAAAACCACCTGGTATTGGGTTAACAGGTGTGGGAGAGGGAGGTGAATAGTGTACGCGGTATTTTGAATTTAAAAATTGGGCCGGGTTATGTTTATTGGATTTGGGCCTGAGTTGTAACAATTAAAAGGTCCGTTTGGTTTAGTTAAGTAACAAGGACCATTCATGTAATTTTGCAAACTGAAGGACTGAAAATGCAACTTTCCCAAAGTTATCACAAGGGTTAAACTTGTAACATGTGAATAGTACAAGGCCAATATTGCATAAAATTTCATTTTTATAAGTCCAAGGACCAAATCTGCCAATTTTGAAACTTTAAGGGCCTAACTTGTAATTTCTCCAAAGTTCACCATAAGGACCAATTTTTGTCATTTATTAATAGTACAAGGTTTATTTTTGATAAATTTTCATTTTTAAATTCACCAAGGACTATATTTGACAATTTTCAAACTTGAGGGACCAAAGTTGTCATTTTATAATTTTTAAACTTTGAAGGGTTTATTTTGACAACTTTTGAATCTCATGGACCTTAAATGACATTTTACTTTATTTTGATTTACCAGGGACTAATTTTGACAACTTTTGAAACTTGGGGGACTAAAACTGCCAATTATGCAAACTTGATACGTTTTTCATCTGATTTTGATATTTTTGCATTTAAAACACATAAAACACTTATTTGTGATATTTCTATCATTTTGATGCATTTATGAGTGTTTTCAGATGTTTTTAGCAGTCTAAATAGTACAAAAATGATGAGTATTTGCACACTCATCAATCCCCCACACTAAGATATTGCTAGTCCCTAGCAATCTTTTTAGAAAACTTAATAGATTTTATCTCTTTACCAAAAGCCATTACTTCTGGAGTAGCCAATTGTTTTAGTTCAAGTAAGAACTTTGGTACAATGATAACCAAATGATTTTGAGCAAATCATAAGCTGTCAACGGTTTTGATTTGTCTTTACCAGAATCCGTTTGCTTCTGGACTAGCCAACTCTTAGATAAATTATCAATATTATCTTTGGTGAGCCGATTACCAATTATGGATTTCCCACTGCCTTTACCACAAGCCATAAACTTGCGGGCTAGCCAACTCTTCACTAATTAAAGATATGGTGAGTTGAACACCATACAATTTTGGGCAAATTGCAAGCCATAAACGGATTTGAGATATCTTTACCAAGAGCCGTTTGCTCCTGGATTAGCCAATCCTTATGTGTGTTAGACATGGTGGACTGATTACCATTTGTTGTGTTTAGCACATAGTACTTCCACTAAAATATATATATATATATATATATATATATATATATATATATATATATTAAAATTTGGCCATTTTGGGGGAAAAAGAGACTAAAAGGGTACATTTATGATCAAATTCGCCAGAATTTCCCCCCCACACTTAGAAATGAATATTGTCCTCAATATTCAAAGTACCGGCTGTTATGCCGAAACTTAGAACGTAAAAAGATAACATTGCTAGCTAAGTGTAGAAACACAACAATTATTTTCTTTTTTTAATATTTACAATTTTCATTCATTTTTTAGATCTATATACAACATGTGGGGCATCTCCCCCACACTAAGGTGGTACACACGGGTGAAAACCCATGTTTAACTACTGTTTTTGATTACCGAGTCGCTAGCTTGACTCGACCCCGAATTAATTTGTTCATGGGGAAGTAAGTGGAAGAGACAATCTCCATCGGACTTTCATTCAAGATGTTTGTATAAACATTGAAATACGTGAAAGTTCCACACCGATGAGATATACATAGAACCGGCTCAAAAATGATAAATGAAAATGCCGGGGTCAAAGATAATGTCTTCATTCCCGAAGGAGTGAAGAACAGGAGAAGCCACGGGATAGGTGAAGAAGAGAAAGAAAGTCATGATAATAATCTTGACTAACTCATCATCATCAGAAGGAGAATTCATGATAGCATGAATTTCATCTTTTAAGCTCAATTGGTCTAGACATATCCCGAGTGTGTCTAGATCAAAGTAGAAGTTATCATACTCTGGTAGAGATATGATATGAGTGAGTTCACAGGAGAACTCCTCAAAGGAGAATGATTCATATTCAGGATTGATTTGACTGAGTTCACTGGGGAACTCCTCAAAAGTGAATGATTCATAATCGGGGAGAGAATTATGAGAATGAGAAGTGGTAATACCACTAATCTTCTCTCCCATATGATCAAAATGGAACGTTTGCAAATCCGGAATAGAATCATCAAACAACAGTTCACTATCCTCAAAGGGGATAGGATATGAAGTAGGCTTTTCATTAAAAGCCTCGATTCTAGAAATGAGAAGATTAACATTCAATAATGTAAGACGAAGAGCTTCGTCTTGGATTATTTCTTCATCATTCTCTTCTCCTAAGCTGACAAGCTCAGAAGGTAATTCCCCAATATAACTTATGTCTCCACAAGATAAAGAATAGTTCTCATCAGAATCAGAGAACATCTCAATATGATCATTTTGGAAGACAAGAGGAGGAGGGATATCACACACATGGTCAAAAGTTCCTTGTGACTCTCTCGGGATTGGGACAAGGTCCTCAACACTAGACTTTATGAATTCGTCCGATTCCTTTTCAGGAACAGTGTCAAAATGCTCGTCCCCCATGTTCAGAGAGTGAGTGGGAGCTTTGGGTGTGATAGCAGTTGTTTGAGAATAAATCTCAACTGCTGGAATATCCACTGATGAACTTGATGAATCTTTATAAAATTGTAGGATACCAAGTGCATCCTCATCATCACTGTCATCAGGAATAAAACAAAATTGAGAGCTAGATCTGGCTGCTTTTTCTTTTGCAATTAATTCCCTAATAGATTTTTCAAAAGCAATTTGGGAATTTATTTTAGCAGCCTGCTCTTCAGCTAGCAATTCTTCCATGGATTTCTCATGTGAATTTTGAATGACGGGACATTGTGGGAGTGGAGATTTGTCAAAACCGGAAGGTTGACATTGATAATCATCATGAGGACCCCCACAATATACACAAGAAAAACTGGGAACATTATGAAATGCTGTTTTACTCAACTCCTCAGTTCTTTTCACCGACTCCAGAAGCTCTAGATAAGTGTCTTGTTGGGTTTGCTGAGGAGTTTGAGTCATTTGGCACTGTGGAGGGTGGTCGTGATAGTCGTAATTGTTACAAGGAAATGGATTCCCTGTTTGACAATCAGAGCTGAAATGGGGACCTCCACAGTTCTCACAACAGTAAAACTGTTGAGTCTGGACTGGTGAATCATATGGATATTGGTCATAACCAAAGTTCTGAGCATCACCGGAAAACTGTTCATAGACAAACGTATTTCCGGATTGACACTCAAATCCTTGGTGAGGACGTCCACAAAATTCACAACAGTTATGTTGATTATATGAAGATAAGTCAGGCTGTGGTGGGTAATTAGAAAAATTTGAGGGGTCGTTTGTGACAACCCGTACTTTCAGGTCATTTCTCGACACAATTTATGCCTCACAATTTCAACATTTATCGTAAACTTGGTTTACTTGTTTCAAATTCACGTAACCTTAAAGGTTTAGCGGCGAATTCATGATCATATCATCACGTACATTTCATATGGACTAGGATTAGTCTACATTTCATTCACATCATTTGCATCATATCAATTCATTCATGACATTTCATTTTCACATTTAACGCGTAATTTTTATATTTAATAAACGTTATCGCGTGAGTTATTATTTGTATATTTAACCCGTTACTTTCAAAAAAATGATCCCGATATATTTTATTACTTACATTTAGTTTATAAAAACTATATTTTTAGTTTTCCTAAGTGTTTCAAATTTATTTGGTATATAAATCGTTAAAGTTAAATTATTACGTCGTCTTTCTTAAAAATTATACGATAATTAATTTATCACTTAAATTTTACAAGGAAAGTATTTTTACAAATTTTTATCATCTCATTACATCCTATTTTGAACTATTAAAAAAACTTACATGTACCAAAAATTTTCATTTACCTTACAAGTGATTAATACTTACTTATTTACTTACACTTTTGTCAAAGTCTTACAAATTATATACAAGTTTATACATTTTAGAAAAAAAAAATAATAATAATAATAAATATCTAGTCCCTCCCCCCTTGGCCGACCAAGGGGGAGGGTATGTTATTAATGGGCATGGTTCATTAATTTTGTGTTTTTCAAACTTATACATAAAGTCTACCTCTATGATTTATCTCATTCATTTCTCATTTCAAAGTGTTAGTAAAATTGGTTTCTCTCTTCTTCTTGCTTCTTCATAACCGGCCACATAGGGGTTTCACCAAGGGATCAAAGATTTTTATCAAGTTCAAGCAAATCAATCTAGTTTATACTCTTTATATGGTTTTGAAATAAAAACCAAGAGTATTTAGGCTAATCCTTGTTACTTTCACCTCATCATTTTCACTTGTAAGCATGTTTTTATCATTTTCATGTTTCCTTTTCATTTTCATATGTATCCTTTCATTTTTGGAGCAAGTATGCATGATATGTGATTTATACCATTTTATTTCATGATTTTAGAGTTATTTATATACTATGGTCATCCTATAAATATTCCCTTGGTATTCTATTGTCTTGATGATGTCTAGGAACCCATGACACCCTAAGAAGGTGTATGGTAGGATTAGATTAGCTTTGGAGTTGATTTGAAGGGATTAGAATAGGTTTTGTCCGAGAAAAACTATTTTCGATAACTATAATTTATG
This sequence comes from Chrysanthemum seticuspe, assembly GCA_019973895.1. Classification (NCBI taxonomy): domain Eukaryota; kingdom Viridiplantae; phylum Streptophyta; class Magnoliopsida; order Asterales; family Asteraceae; genus Chrysanthemum; species Chrysanthemum seticuspe. The sequence goes on along the minus strand of BPTQ01000008.1, from coordinate 342,504,854 downwards.
TTCTGTCCTTAATTCGATTTTCTGGAAAAACCGACAGTTGGTACAAAACTTTGGCCTTGATATTTAGAAAATATACTTTAAAACGAATCCGTGGCCTTTTGAACGGATAAAAACGGAGTTATAACGAAGAAGTTATGGATTTTTAAAGTTTGACGACGAAACGTATTATTTTCAGAATTTTCAGCAAACTGTTTTGACATTGTTTGGGTCAAAAACGAGCCTTAAGCTTCACAAATTATTTCGACTAGTCAAAAATATATTAGTTTACTTCGATACGAAGCTAAGGACATATTATACGTAGAAAACGGATTTGAAACGACAAAGATATGCACGTTTTCATAAAGTTGCCGTAACTATTATTTTCTGAAAAACTATATTATTTTTACGTTACAAGTGTTACATTAGCTGTAACGACCATGTTTGCGGCTGTTTTTAACAAGGTTGTGAAACTTTTTGGAACGAATTGTCTTCTAGTAAAATCAAGTTCATCGGCCATATTTTTCAAAACGACAAGCCGTTTGTAAAGCGCAGTTGTAGTAAATTAATTACGGATGTTCAAACTTGGCCGAAACTCATTTTCTGCACAACAATTAGCCAAAACCACCAACTTTAACCTTTATTATCTTTATGATCGAGACCTTTTGGACGAAAACTCCTGAACTGAAACTTCTAGATTTTGATACAAACTTTCCAAAACCGTCGAAGTCGTTCTCTAACGATCGACGTACACCATTTTACGACTAGTTTTCCAAAGCCATTTTTGTTAATTTCAAGAAAATTCCGACGACATTGTTTTGCGACGAAAAGTGGAAATTTCACTATAAATCATTATAAAACCATTGTAGGATGACATTTTGACGTAAATACTTGAAAAGTGATTTTTGATTGGTCAAGACGTCAAACGAGTATTTTTCGACGATAAGTAATATTTTCAAAACTCGCAAATGGTATAAATGACATACGTAGTGCATGCATATCATAACATTACATTGCAACTCATGACATATCATATCATTCGTAATAGGTCCCGGTTGACGCATTACATTATACCTCGGTGTACTCACTTTTGCCATTATTCCAGTTTACCAAGTGAGTTTTCATAGCCCCGTTTTACATGCTTTCGATTATTTTCAAACCTACGGGGGAGAATACATTGCACAACATTTTTATTACGATACCAAGTACATTAAATTCAATTACATTGCTTAAGTTACCGCATTGCCAATTGAAAGTCCCCATTACTTGAACATGAACCGTTAATCTTTGAAGCGAGGATGAGTGGATAGATCTATCGAGGGTGACGCCTCCATCCGAGTTGGTGAATCCCAACTTGTCATACGGATGCATTTCATTTGATAACATTACGGAGTTGTCTGGCAAACACTCTGCAGGGGCATACATTATGTACAGTCTAGTTTCGGGGTCATGGGCTTATTGCAATTGTAACATTTTTACGTGACTTGAGGGTCATGCCTGATCTATACTTGGGTAGTCGTATAAAACATTTACATAAACCTATGATTTCTCACCAACATTATTGTTGACCGTTTTTAGCAATGTATTTTCAGGTAACTGAGGCATTAACATCATGACATGGTTTAGGGACCTACATTTTGAGTCGCGGCGTCGACTTACATTATTGTACATTATGGTACTTTATTTCAAAACATCGTTTGGATTTGTAACATATTTGTATTTCCGCAAACTTTGTAAACCTTTTGGGACCTATGTTGTACTCTGAATGCTTTTGTTAAATATCAAACGATGTGTTTTTTTTTAAAACGACACTTTAGGTCGTTCAATATAACTGTGATGTGGTGCTATGACAGTCAATCCCCCAGGAATTCCATTCCGCTGCAAAACAGGTAAATTGGGGGTGTGACAGATTGGTACCAGAGCTACAGTTATAGAGAACTAGGTTGCATCATTGACCCTAGACTATAGCTACATTATCATAGCATCTCATCATTTCATCATTGTACATATTCACTTTTCATGCGGATTCACTTACACTTTATTCGAGATTATTTACTTTTGTTTCACATCGGTTGTCACAGACATGTCTTCAGATTCACATCCCATCACCATATCGTCGGACTCTAGCTCGGATGATGTTCCAGCTAACCCCATCATGGATGATGTTCCATCACACTCCACTAAGATCGTATCTTCGATTGGCTCTACTCTAGCCTTTCCACCTATCATGACTGACACTGAGACTGAACCCTTCGAGGAGGGCGAAGTCGCACCCACTCCTCATGTTAGCCCTGCTCCTTACCAGATGCACCCACCATCACCACTGCTAGCACCATCATCATCATATTTTCTTAGGGATCCTTTACCTACGACAGACTTGCCGCCCAAAAAGCGTGCTCGTTTTGATATCCCTACACCACCATCCACTGAGCCCGAGCCACCTGCTAGGTTCGAGTTAGGAGAGAGTTCTAGGGCCGCAGCTGCACGACAGCCTTCTACCGAGGCATTAGGAGCCCGTATTGATGCTCAGCAGATCCAGATTGATAGTTTGACACGGCAGTTGGAGGAACTGTCGGTAGATAGGATTGAGCCCATCGCTGAGGAGGTCGAGGGTTTAGTGTTAGGCAGGGTTTCGATTGACTTATCTCATCAGAGTATTCAGCATAGGCAGATAGAGGATAGAGAGCATATCACGGAGTTGAGTCAGGAGATGCCCGAGTTGTTTGACAGAGCCGAGATGACTCAGGATGAGTTGCAGCGTCAGTCACAGGAGTTATCTTTAGCTCGTGAGACTATTGTTACTTTGCAGGGTCAGATGGGAGAGTTGAGGAGTTTGATTGATAGCTTGACTACTCAGGTTCGCGATCTTCAGGATAGGGCCGGCGGAGCACCATGAGGTGCCTTATGTAGACTTTTGTCATGTATAGTTTTGACCATTATTATCCTAGTCACAAGGTGTGTGACGTAGTTTAAAGAACTTGTTGTCTTTTGATTGTTGTACAAACAAATATATCAAGTATTGACTCTACTATGTAGGAATGGTTTTTATTATGTATGATATCGGTCCATGTAGGCCGAAATTTTCATGTATATTATCCACGTGTGTTGTGATTATATTTGTGATATTTCGTTATTGTTCCGTTGTGATTCCATTTATCTTTATGCATGTTGTGGTTGTGGATATATTTGTATGATGGTTGTTTCTACTTACGAGTTCTCATGATTGTTTCATCTTGTGATTTTGAAGAGTTATGGCACCGAAGAAAGCTACAGTTGAAATGACCCAAGAAGCAATTCAAAAGCTGGTGAATGATAGCATTGCTAATGCTTTAAGAGTTGAACGGGAAACAGTGGCTGCTGCTGCTGCTGAAGCCGCAAGACTTGCTACTGCTACTGGTAATGCAGGAGGATCTGGGGTTAAGAAATGTTCGTACAAAGATTTCAAAAGTGGTGAGCCCACGAAATTTAGAGGTACCGAAGGAGCTACAGCAATGGTTCGATGGTTTGAAAAATTGGAGTCCGTATTCTTGCTATGTAACTGTCCGGATGACAGTAAGGTCAAATTTGCTACGAGCACTTTACTCGATGGAGCGTTGTCATGGTGGAATTCATACGCTCAACCGATTGGAATGGAGAATGCTTTCAAGCTTACTTGGGAGCAATTTAAGGGTTTGGTGACTAAGAAGTTTTGTCCTCGAACGTAAATCAAAAAGTTGGAGACGGAGTTCTATGAATTAGTAACTATTGGCTATGATATTGACACTTACATTCGGAGATTCCAAGAATTGGCCGCGTTATGCCCGTCCATGGTTTCTGATAACGAAAAGTTGCTAGAGGCTTTTATCGGGGGACTTCCCGAAGTGATTCAAGGAGATGTGACTTCGTTTGATCCACAAACAATTGAGGAAGCTATTCGAGTGACTCAGAAGTTGATGGCACAAGTGGTGCAGAGAGGTAAGTACACCAACACTAACCAAAACAACAACAACAACCCCAACAACCGCTTCAATAACAACAATAACCGATCCAACTACAACAACAACAATAGCAACAATAACAAGCGCAAATGGGACAACACCAGGGGTAGAAATGCTACTCAACAACCACCCAAAAGGCAAGAGGTTGTAAAGGCTTATGCTGCAGGTCAGAAAGAAGGAAAAGGATATTCGGGGGTTTTGCCGAAGTGTAATAAGTGTTCGAGTCATCACAATCCGGGTCGATGTCCTGATCCATGTGAAAATTGCAAGAAAGTTGGTCACCGTACTGGGGATTGCAGGTTGCCAACTATGGGGGAAAATCAGAAACAACAAGTTACATGTTTTGGTTGCGGGGAACGTGGACACTACAAGTATGAATGTAAGAAGGGAAGGAATCAAGGAAATCCGAATCAAGGAGGTACGGCACAAGGAAGGGTTTACGTCATAGGAGGCGGAGAAGATGGGGAGGACCCGAATGTCATTACGGGTACGTTCCTTCTCAATAATCGTTATGCTTCAGTTTTATTTGATTCGGGTGCCGATAAAAGTTTTGTGTCCACTGCATTTACACCTTTGCTCAACATTAAACCAACCACCTTAGATACATCATACATTGTCGAATTAGCTAATGGTAATTTAGTTAGCACCAACACCATTGTCCGCGGTTGCACATTCAATTTTCTTAACCATCCCTTCAACATAGACCTCATGCCCGTAGAGCTTGGTAGTTTTGACGTCGTCATCGGCATGGACTGGTTATCTAAGCATCGTGCAAAGATCATTTGTGAGGAGAAAGTTGTTCATCTTCCTTATAACGGCGAAACTTTGATTATTCGTGGGGAACGAAGTGGAACTAGACTTAGTATCATATCGTGCATCAAAATGGAGAAGTACATTAAGAAAGGTTGTCTTGCTTTCTTAGCCCATGTAACCGAGAAAAAGTCGGAGGAGAAGCGACTTGAAGATGTACCCATTGTCCGTGAATTTTCTGAAGTTTTTCCCGAGGATTTACCGGGACTTCCACCGGCACGTCAAGTAGAGTTTCAAATTGACTTGGTGCCCGGAGCTGCACCGATTGCGCGAGCACCGTACCGTTTAGCACCATCCGAAATGCAAGAGTTGTCTAGTCAATTGCAAGAACTTCTAGACAAAGGATTCATTAGGCCGAGTTCCTCTCCTTGGGGAGCACCGGTCTTGTTTGTGAAGAAGAAAGATGGATCCTTCCGAATGTGCATAGATTATCGAGAGTTGAACAAGTTAACGGTGAAGAATCGTTACCCACTCCCCAGAATTGACGATTTGTTCGATCAGTTGCAAGGTTCTAGTATTTATTCCAAGATTGATCTCCGGTCGGGTTACCACCAACTTCGAGTTCGGGAAGAGGATATTCCGAAAACAGCGTTTAGAACACGTTACGGTCACTACGAGTTTCAAGTGATGCCGTTTGGATTGACTAATGCACCTGCGGTATTCATGGATCTTATGAATAGAGTTTGTAAGCCGTATTTGGACAAGTTTGTTATTGTGTTCATCGACGACATATTGATTTACTCCAAGAGCAAAGAAGAGCACGAAGAGCATTTAAGGACGATTTTAAGGCTACTCAAGAATGAGAAGTTGTATGCCAAGTTTTCGAAGTGTGATTTTTGGAACCACAAAGTGCAATTTCTTGGCCACATCATTGATAGTCAAGGACTACAAGTTGATCCCGCAAAGATTGAAGCTGTGAAAGATTGGGCTACTCCAACAAATCCTACAGAAATTCGACAATTTCTAGGACTAGCCGGGTATTACCGAAGGTTCATCGAAGGTTTTTCGAAGATAGCAAGACCTTTGACCAAGTTGACGCAGAAAAACAAGAAGTACGAGTGGGGAAAGAAACAAGAAGTTGCTTTTCAGTTGTTGAAGCAAAAGCTTTGCAGTGCGCCAATTTTGGCACTACCCGAAGGAATTGAGAACTTTGTTGTATATTGTGATGCTTCGCATAAAGGACTTGGGGCTGTTTTAATGCAAAACGAGAAGGTGATAGCGTATGCTTCTCGACAACTTAAGACTCATGAAAAGAATTACACCACTCATGATCTCGAGTTAGGAGCCGTAGTTTTTGCACTCAAGATTTGGAGACACTACCTCTACGGTACAAAGTGCACAGTGTTTACTGACCACAAGAGTTTGCAATATATTCTTGATCAAAAGGAACTTAATATGAGGCAACGTCGTTGGTTGGAGTTACTCAGCGACTATGATTGTGAAATCAAGTATCACCCGGGAAAAGCCAATGTTGTGGCCGATGCTCTTAGTCGGAAAGAGAGGCCTAAACCTTTAAGAGTTCGATCATTGGGAATGACGATTATTTCTCCTTTACCATCGAAAATCCACGAAGCACAAGTCGAGGCACTTAAGGCGGAGAATCGACCAAGTGAAAAGCTTTATGGTATGCCCGAAAGCGCAAACGGTTTTGTAAAGAGAGCAGATGGAGTACTATGTTTCAAGGATAGAATGTGGGTTCCATTGTATGGCGGAATACGAGAATTGATTATGCATGAGTCGCATAAGTCAAAGTATTCTATTCATCCAGGATCGGATAAGATGTATCAAGATCTTAAGAAGCTTTATTGGTGGCCGAACATGAAAGCGGAAATTGCCACGTACGTTAGCAAATGCCTTACCTGTTCTAAGGTAAAAGTCGAATACCAGAAGCCTTCAGGTTTACTCCAACAACCAGAAATTCCTCAATGGAAATGGGAACGTATTACAATGGACTTTGTTACAAAACTTCCTAAGACATCGGGAGGTTACGACGCTATTTGGGTAATTGTTGATCGCCTTACCAAGTCAGCCCATTTCATACCGATTAGAGAGACTTATTCCATGGAGCAACTCACTAGACTTTATGTCAAAGAAATAGTCTCGAGGCACGGCGCACCGGTTTCTATCATTTCCGACAGAGATAGTCGATTCACTTCAAACTTTTGGAATTCATTGCAAGATTCGTTCGGAACCAGATTAGAGATGAGCACAGCATATCACCCACAAACCGACGGTCAAAGTGAAAGAACAATTCAAACGTTAGAAGATATGCTGAGGGCATGTGTAATTGATTTTGGAAATGGTTGGGCTAACCATTTGCCATTGATTGAATTCTCGTACAACAACAGTTATCACACCAGTATAAAGATGGCACCATTCGAGGCACTCTATGGTCGAAAGTGCCGATCACCTGTTTGTTGGGCCGAGGTAGGAGACGCACAACTTACCGGTCCAGAAATGGTACGGGAAACCACGGAAAAGATAGTTCAAATTCGTGATAGACTCAGAACTGCCAGGAGTCGACAGAAAAGTTATGCGGATGTTAGACGCAAGGATTTGGAATTTCAAGTGGGTGACAAAGTTATGTTGAAAGTATCGCCTTGGAAGGGCGTGGTACGTTTTGGAAAGCGTGGAAAGTTGAACCCGAGATACATTGGACCATTCAAGATTTTGAGCCGAGTTGGTCCGGTAGCTTATCGACTTGATCTTCCGCCAGAACTTAGCCATGTGCACAACACGTTTCACGTTTCAAACCTGAAGAAGTGTCTTTCGGACGAATCGCTCGTTATTCCATTGGACGAAGTTCAGCTTGACGACAAACTCAATTTTGTGGAGGAACCTGTAGAAATTATGGACCGCGAGGTCAAGCAGTTGAAACAGAGTCGTATTCCTATTGTGAAAGTTCGTTGGAATTCTCGACGAGGTCCTGAGTTTACTTGGGAACGGGAAGATCAGATGCGACACAAGTATCCTCATCTTTTCACCGACACCGTTAGACCTAACAACGATTGAATTCAGGGACTGAATTCCTTTTTGGATGGGCGAATGTGACAACCCGTACTTTCAGGTCATTTCTCGACACAATTTATGCCTCACAATTTCAACATTTATCGTAAACTTGGTTTACTTGTTTCAAATTCGCGTAACCTTAAAGGTTTAGCGGCGAATTCATGATCATATCATCACGTACATTTCATATGGACTAGGATTAGTCTACATTTCATTCACATCATTTGCATCATATCAATTCATTCATGACATTTCATTTTCACATTTAACGCGTAATTTTTATATTTAATAAACGTTATCGCGTGAGTTATTATTTGTATATTTAACCCGTTACTTTCAAAAAAATGATCCCGATATATTTTATTACTTACATTTAGTTTATAAAAACTATATTTTTAGTTTTCCTAAGTGTTTCAAATTTATTTGGTATATAAATCGTTAAAGTTAAATTATTACGTCGTCTTTCTTAAAAATTATACGATAATTAATATATCACTTAAATTTTACAAGGAAAGTATTTTTACAAATTTTTATCATCTCATTACATCCTATTTTGAACTATTAAAAAAACTTACATGTACCAAAAATTTTCATTTACCTTATAAGTGATTAATACTTACTTATTTACTTACACTTTTGTCAAAGTCTTACAAATTATATACAAGTTTATACATTTTAGAAAAAAAAAATAATAATAATAAATATCTAGTCCCTCCCCCCTTGGCCGACCAAGGGGGAGGGTATGTTATTAATGGGCATGGTTCATTAATTTTGTGTTTTTCAAACTTATACATAAAGTCTACCTCTATGATTTATCTCATTCATTTCTCATTTCAAAGTGTTAGTAAAATTGGTTTCTCTCTTCTTCTTGCTTCTTCATAACCGGCCACATAGGGGTTTCACCAAGGGATCAAAGATTTTTATCAAGTTCAAGCAAATCAATCTAGTTTATACTCTTTATATGGTTTTGAAATAAAAACCAAGAGTATTTAGGCTAATCCTTGTTACTTTCACCTCATCATTTTCACTTGTAAGCATGTTTTTATCATTTTCATGTTTCCATTTCATTTTCATATGTATCCTTTCATTTTTGGAGCAAGTATGCATGATATGTGATTTATACCATTTTATTTCATGATTTTAGAGTTATTTATATACTATGGTCATCCTATAAATATTCCCTTGGTATTCTATGGTCTTGATGATGTCTAGGAACCCATGACACCCTAAGAAGGTGTATGGTAGGATTATATTAGCTTTGGAGTTGATTTGAAGGGATTAGAATAGGTTTTGTCCGAGAAAAACTATTTTCGATAACTATAATTTATGTTCTGTCCTTAATTCGATTTTCTGGAAAAACCGACAGTTGGTACAAAACTTTGGCCTTGATATTTATAAAATATACTTTAAAACGAATCCGTGGCCTTTTGAACGGATAAAAACGGAGTTATAACGAAGAAGTTATGGATTTTTAAAGTTTGACGACGAAACGTATTATTTTCAGAATTTTCAGCAAACTGTTTTGACATTGTTTGGGTCAAAAACGAGCCTTAAGCTTCACAAATTATTTCGACTAGTCAAAAATATATTAGTTTACTTCGATACGAAGCTAAGGACATATTATACGTTGAAAACGGATTTGAAACGACAAAGATATGCACGTTTTCATAAAGTTGCCGTAACTATTATTTTCTGAAAAACTATATTATTTTTACGTTACAAGTGTTACATTAGCTGTAACGACCATGTTTGCGGCTGTTTTTAACAAGGTTGTGAAACTTTTTGGAACGAATTGTCTTCTAGTAAAATCAAGTTCATCGGCCATATTTTTCAAAACGACAAGCCGTTTGTAAAGCGCAGTTGTAGTAAATTAATTACGGATGTTCAAACTTGGCCGAAACTCATTTTCTGCACAACAATTAGCCAAAACCACCAACTTTAACCTTTATTATCTTTATGATCGAGACCTTTTGGACGAAAACTCCTGAACTGAAACTTCTAGATTTTGATACAAACTTTCCAAAACCGTCGAAGTCGTTCTCTAACGATCGACGTACACCATTTTACGACTAGTTTTCCAAAGCCATTTTTGTTAATTTCAAGAAAATTCCGACGACATTGTTTTGCGACGAAAAGTGGAAATTTCACTATAAATCATTATAAAACCATTGTAGGATGACATTTTGACGTAAATACTTGAAAAGTTATTTTTGATTGGTCAAGACGTCAAACGAGTATTTTTCGACGATAAGTAATATTTTCAAAACTCGCAAATGGTATAAATGACATACGTAGTGCATGCATATCATAACATTACATTGCAACTCATGACATATCATATCATTCGTAATAGGTCCCGGTTGACGCATTACATTATACCTCGGTGTACTCACTTTTGCCATTATTCCAGTTTACCAAGTGAGTTTTCATAGCCCCGTTTTACATGCTTTCGATTATTTTCAAACCTACGGGGGAGAATACATTGCACAACATTTTTATTACGATACCAAGTACATTAAATTCAATTACATTGCTTAAGTTACCGCATTGCCAATTGAAAGTCCCCATTACTTGAACATGAACCGTTAATCTTTGAAGCGAGGATGAGTGGATAGATCTATCGAGGGTGACGCCTCCATCCGAGTTGGTGAATCCCAACTTGTCATACGGATGCATTTCATTTGATAACATTACGGAGTTGTCTGGCAAACACTCTGCAGGGGCATACATTATGTACAGTCTAGTTTCGGGGTCATGGGCTTATTGCAATTGTAACATTTTTACGTGACTTGAGGGTCATGCCTGATCTATACTTGGGTAGTCGTATAAAACATTTACATAAACCTATGATTTCTCACCAACATTATTGTTGACCGTTTTTAGCAATGTATTTTCAGGTAACTGAGGCATTAACATCATGACATGGTTTAGGGACCTACATTTTGAGTCGCGGCGTCGACTTACATTATTGTACATTATGGTACTTTATTTCAAAACATCGTTTGGATTTGTAACATATTTGTATTTCCGCAAACTTTGTAAACCTTTTGGGACCTATGTTGTACTCTGAATGCTTTTGTTAAATATCAAACGATGTGTTTTTTTTTAAAACGACACTTTAGGTCGTTCAATATAACTGTGATGTGGTGCTATGACAGTCAATCCCCCAGGAATTCCATTCCGCTGCAAAACAGGTAAATTGGGGGTGTGACATCGTTAAATGAGTTCGGATTAGGATCATAATCAAATGAATTCCTCGAACCACAAAACAAACAACTCTCGTTATGAATATCATTACCACACTGTACACACGTACACCAGCGACAGGGTGAACCAAAAAGAGGCTTACCACACCCGACACAAGGAATAAACGATTCTATTTGAGAGTTATGAGAAGGAATCGGTTCATTCAAAGAATCAACAAAACCAACATGGTGATCCGAATGACTATAAGACTCGAAGAACATTTTGAAAAATCCGGAGGTGGGACAAGGGGTGTGCTCTGAGAGCTAGCAATTTCCATCACTTCCGTTATGGTCTCCGGTTCTGGTTCTTGAGAAATGTGAAGATTAGGAAAGTCATTCTTACTAGTCACCGGTCTAAATTCTGCATGTTTGCTTTTAACCGTAAATCGTGAAAGTTTAGGATCAATTTTAGACGGCTTAGGAGCAATCGAGGGGTTAGATCTTTGGATAACCGTAGGTTGGACGTATTTAGCACCTCCATTATCAGAGGGAAGTACCTGGTCCTTTGTCACCCCGGTTTCTCGTTCCATTTCCCTACGCAGAATTAATGGATCATCATGAACAACACGAATTCTTGACATTTGTGATAAAGTAGGAAGTTTTTCAACTTCGTTCCAGAATTCTTCGTAGTCGAGAGATTCCATGAGAATAGAAGAAGTTAGAATCAAATGGATAGAGGGTAAAGGAATAAAGAATCAAAAAGGGTAAGAGGGTAAAGATGAATATTTTTGGATTTTTTGGATAAACATTTTGTAAAAACAAAGAATGAAAATATTTTTGGTGTTGTTAACACTTTAGGAAAAGTGTTAATGAACTTTTTGATTTTGATTAACTTTACAAAAAACTGTTTACAAACGGTGGTATATGTGCAAGAATGGATCTGGAAATGCTTAAAACACGCTTACAGCCTCCCCGGCAGCGGCGCCAAAATTTGATTGGTCCCGAACCGTCAAGTTATCTCACACAAGCTAGCCACTTGTGAATGGCCAACAGTAAGAAACTTAAAACAGCTCAGAAACCAATTCAATTAAGATCAGAGGAATATAGTGGATTCCTGGGTCGTTAAGTCCCACGGAGGATGAATTGGTGTTTAACACAGACAGATGTCGAATAATCACTAAGGATAGTGATCAGTAAGGATTTTGAGTTATTTATACCTAAAGAAAAGATTTGTAAATTACAGGGGCTTAAATGCAATTGCAGGTTTTTCCCACGGTAAAATCCGTGGGAAATTCCGTGGAAAAAGGCCTTTTTCCACGGATTTCACACGAAATTATTCCGTTTGAAAAAACACCGTGGGTAAATATTTTCCCACTAATTTTCCCACGGGGCGTTGACTTATTTCCCACGAATATCATTGTGGATAATCCGTGGGTTTAATTTCCCACAGATTTCTCACGAAATTTCCCACAGTTTTTAGTAGCCATTTTTCACACATATCCGTGGTTTTTTTGCCACAAATTTCCAACGATGTTCACACTACAATTTCTCCCACAGATTTCTCACGAAATTTCCCACAGTTTCTAGTAGCCATTTTCCACACATATCTGTGGTTTTTTTGCCACAGTTTTTCAACGGTTTTCACACTACAATTTTTCCCACAGATTTCCCACAGTTTCTAGTAGTTATTTTCCACACATATCCGTGGTTTTTTTGCCACAGTTTTCCAACGATTTTCACACTACAATTTCTAACGGTTTTATCACAGATTTCCCACAGAAAAATAAAAATTCCCCAAACAATTCGTGGGAAACATGTGGCTAAATTCCGTGGTATTGGTATTATAATATATTTTCCGAACCTGTAAATACAAAAAACTAATATTTTTAAAACAATAAAAAACATTAATAGATCACCAAAATAAACAAATCCATTATCCAAATTGCATAAATGTGTCGCCAATGGACATAAATCCGTAATCCAAAAGATATAGTTTAGCAACATGTTATCGGACAACGCAACATAGAAATTGTTTTTTAGATACTACAACCCAATAGTTCTAACAAAAAAAACTAAAGCCTAATGCCAAATTAGACTAGTTAGGACCAGGATCCGATTCAGCAGTTCGGGGAGGATAATTTTGAGCAAAAGACTCCAACCTATCATTGAGTGTTTTATGCCAAGCCTGTATGTCCTCTGCTCTTTGAGCCTCCGCAGCTGCCCTCTCATCTTCCATCTTTGTCTTCAAATCATCGTTTTGCTTTTTCAGAATCCGTATCTCCTGTTACATCCAATTAAACATAACTCAGTTAGAATAATAACAATATGAGAAACTGAATGCCAAAAAATGAAAAAAGAAGCCAAGGCATAAGGACTAAAATCTTAACTCAGTTAGAATAATAACAATGTGAGTTGAGTTTTGGTGATCTTAAAAACATCCCTGTGAATAGCGACACACCGCCTCCAACCCCACCTCCATCATCTATTTCTCATCTGATTCTCATCATGTCTCTTAATCCTAATACATCTCTAGTACCTGACCTATTTGTGATCCCTTTCCAGTTTCAGTTATAAACTATAGTTGTGTAAGATGTTACATTATAAAGAGGCAGGTTGAATTTAGATTCAGAAGAAAGTAATTATTATTGATATCTGGATGTTTACCCCATGATTTACCAATCTGATAAGACGTGTCTCTAAGTTTATATGCTTAAGATGATAACGTGAGTAAAAAAGTTGCCAAACCAATATAAACGTTATAGTAATGGTCTATATATTCTCGTTTAGCTTATCTCTACTTTCTGCGCATAACTCACAGTATCTCACTATCTCATATCTAAACTCTTACTGTATTATTTATGCTCCCTTCATCACCCCTATCTCGACCCTCGCTTTGTGTTACTTTAATATAAAAAATGAAGTTATCTTCAGGTCTGCTGCTGCAATTTTCTATTACAGGTCTGTTGCTGCGTTTGATGTTTTAACCCGCCAACTTAACCCGACCCGATAACCCGATTACTTATCGGGTCGGGTTGCGGGTGACTTTTTAAAAAATCATAACCCGACTCAACCCGACAACCCCGATAACCCGACCCGATAACACCCCTAATACTAAGCACCAGCTGGGCCAACCAACATAACCAAGATCCTCGAGAAAGCAGGTCAATTTACAACCCTAATGCGACTCATGAAAAACACAGAACTAAGTGATCAAATCAACACACAACTCAACAACTCCAACCAAGGGATGACTACTAGATTCAAATGATAAAATAGAGTCGCTACTCCTAACTACTAGCTAACCCAAAATCAGGTCATGGTTCTGGAAACATACAATTGCTCGATTCCTAAACAGAATATATATCTAGGAGAAATTAAAGTAAAAAAAAAACACGTGCGAAACAGGTGGCGGGCATGCAAAGTAATGATGTGGAAGAGGTGAGAATAACGAAAATCTATAAAGAGGAGGTGAGAATAACGAAAATAGACAAACCTCATAAGGTGAGCATGTGTGTGTGCTATAGATACTCCCGGATCCCGGTACACCTGTTAGCACAAAAGCTGGATCGTTCGTCGATCCAGCACCAACCACGTGACCTCCATCTGATGTAGCAACGCCCTTCCAAACATCAAAATCATCTGGTGGGGACCTGGGCCCATTCTCATCAATCTCGGCATTCTCTTCATTCTCTAAATGCTTTTCTAAGATAATCTTTGAATATTCATCCTATTACATAGAGTCAACATAATATATTAGTAATGGAAAATGGGTAAAACCTGCAATTTTAAAATTTGGTAAAACTGTTAAGATTTATAAATGCACATAAGTAATTTCATTATATCATATAATAATTCTTCGAGAGTTACCACTCGTTGTTTAGACATCGGATCAATAAACTCCGGAATCCCACTTGATCCGGGCTCTCCCGGCTTTGTCCCTTTCCTGGCGTGTGTGTGTGTATGCAATTCTACAAGCTTCAGTCTACGTCCTTCTATATTTTCCTAATTAAAGAGAAACAATCAATGAATATTGCTTAGTGTGAAAGCATTGTATCAAACGGATATTTATTTATACCAAAGTTACTGTAACACACTTAGTGTGAAGCATAGCATCAAACGGATATTTATTTATACCAATGTACATGGCTATCTATCTAGGCATTCCAATTATTAAGAGAAAAAAATTAAATGTTGAATTTCGGGTATTATCGGGTTGACCCCGATAACACTAATTATCTAACCCGAACCCGACCCGATAACACTATCTTACCAGTATGATCCTAGTGTGGAGAAAGCTACGCGAGCCTGCTGTGTGCTTTCCTGATTTTGATTTGGATCTATTCTCTGTGGCAATGTTTGATTTGAGTCTCCATTCGTCGGTATCCCATACATCAACCATAGGCTTCCAATCATTTTCACCAATCCAAATTGGGCGACTGGAACTGATGCGACCGATATCCACATTATTATTCACTCTTGTGACCTTCATTGCAGCCTTTCTCACACCCCTCATTATATCCCTATACCTGTTACCAATGTGAGTTTCCCAAGCAACACGAATCTGATTACTTTCTGCAGCATCCCATTGATAAAACGTCTGCATATAAATTGTTTTTTTAGTTAGTTGTATCAGTTTAAAACAACATTTTCTTAATTTAGTTGTATCGACCTTTTTTTCAAAATACTCATCATGATAGCCGTCAACAGTAAATCTATTGTACATCCATGTTCTATCACTATGCGTCGACATACTTCCTAAACATATAAGGATTAATCAAGTACTCATATCAGTATTATTGTTGATCTTTATTTATACATACTACATTCATAGCATATACACACAGGTCAAAACGGACAGGAATACATATGCCTAGATAAATACTACTGATGTTGGATAGGAATCAAACGTATAAGGTTTATTCTACTGATTATTACAGTTATGGTTTATTCTAGTCCTCTACTATAACCTTTTTTGTCCTTAACCCAAACACCCCTGAAACATTATTTAAAAAAAAATTCATACATCCTGTATCAAATAAACTAATAAAGAGATCCTAAACCATTATCAAAACTAGAGAAACACATTTACATATAATACAAATGCTCGGACAACACATATCAGTTTTGGGGGAAAAAAGAAAGATATACCCAAATTCGGATAGGTGGAGCACAAACTTTAACTCCGGCAACTAGCTCGTGATTATGGCAGCCGTGTGGTGAGGTCGAGCGGAGCTTGGTGGGGAGCTTGATGGTTCTCACGGAGCTTGGAAGATGTCGTCTCTGCTTAGGATGTCGTGATTATGGAAACGTTTTGTATTCTTCTTTTTTTAATAAGCTTTTTATTGTTTTAATATACTGGGTTAGTTTTGGGTGGGGATGTCGTTTCTCTTAGGCTAGATTTAGTTCATGAGATAAAAGACACGTGTTGACCGGTAACCAAAGTAATATTCTAATGTTAGTTGACAAACATTTTAATATAGTTTGATGATAGATCGCTCATCTATTATATCATATATAAATAAATCATACTATAGATATATGAGATAAAAGACACGTAATATTGTAATGTACTAGTATTGTTTTGTATTGTTTTTAAGAGGTTCTTGAGACAACTTTAATATAACTCGAAAACCGAATTTGAATTCGGTTCGGTTCTTGGGTTGATCCGAATAACACGAATTTCACATTTTTTTTTTAAATTAATAATTAAATAGATATTTAGCAAAATAATATATATACATTTATATGAATTTGGTTTTCGGTTCAAATTGCAAACCCATATCCAACCCGAGAATCAAATTAGTAGTTCGGTTCGGTTCAGTTCGGTTTTAGCAAATTCGGTTCGGTTATTAGTTTGATTCGGTTGTTTACGGTTCGGTTCGGTTCGGTTTCAGTTTTCGGTTTATTCGGTCATTTCGCTTTTTTTGCTCACCCCTACATTTAATATGATAAAAAGTGTAATAAAATATTGTCATGACTTCACAGCCCATAAAACTCGGAATGTGGGCTTAATGTTGTAGTCCGTTTGGTGAACAACTTTTCGTTCTTTAAATACAAAGTCAAGCTATATATATATAATATAAACGACAAGGTCATTCTTTAATATTAAGTTGATCATTAGTAGCAAGTAGAGGTGTTAGTCGGGGTTCGGGTCAACTCAGGTTGGGTCAATTCGTGTTAAGGCTTAAAAAACATACCCGAGCCCGACCTTATTTAGAACTCGGGTTAGTCGGGTTCAGGTCAACTCGGGTAACCCGAATATAAGAAAAACTATTAAAAAAATTGCTTACTTCAATATGTTTACATTGTAAAAGTGTTAGTCGAGTCGGGTTGGTACTCATATAAATAGTTACATTAATAAATGAAATTATATAATATGAAACTTAAAACACATATGAAGACATAATAAGTAATGTGGGAATATGTAAGTATGCATAACATAAAGATGGTACTTTTGTGGGAAATCCGCGAGTATTTACACACGTATTTCCCACAGATTTATCAAATTGGTAGGTAATCTGTGGAAAAGTACCCACATATTTCCCACGGGTATAACTGTTTTCTTTTACTTTTTTGATATAGTTGCACGTTCACGCATATACACGTCCATATACGTAGATAGAAAACATCTATAGATACAATGAAGGCCGTAAACAGAGATATGTAACATATACGTCTAGACATCTACACATATACAACGGTTTGTTACAGAAAAAGGTTATACTTGAACCTACACATACACTTGTGATACTGGCATAAATAGTTCCATTAATAGATAAACACATATAATATGAAACTACAAACACATATGTAAACATACTAAGTAATGTGTGAATGTGTAAGTAGGCAAAACACAAAAATGATATTTCCTGTGGGAAATCCGTGGGTATTTACACACGTATTTCTCACAGATTTATTAAATTGGTAGGTAATCTGTGGGAAAGTACACACATATTTCCACACGTATTGTTACAGGTTCACGCATATATATATATATATATATATATATATATATATATATATATATATATATATATATATATATATATATATATATATATATATATATATATATATATATATATATATATATATATATATATATATATATACCTAGATACAAAACATCTATAGATACAAAGAAAGTTATAAACAAACATAAACATATACGTGTAGATGTCCACACATATACAATGGTTTGTCATGTTGATATTTCCTACGAAAAACACAAGCACAACATTTTGTGTGAAATACGTGGCTAGTGACCCACTGATTTCCCACAGACCGGTTAAATAGTTACTTTATACCGTGTGAAATTCGTGAGTAATGAAACTAAAACTTGCCACATACTTTTGGCTGTGGCTAATATGTGTGAAATGTGCCACAAGTTTCCCACGGACGTCTAATAAACACAAATAGTGTGAATATGGTTGCAAATCTGTGGGAAATTTGCGACGAATTTCCCACAAAAACTTTATACCGTGTGAAATTCGTGAGTAATGGAACTAAAATTTGCCACATACTTTTGGCCGTGGCTAATATGTGTGAAATGTGCCACAAGTTTCCCACGGACGTCTAATAAACACAAATAGTGTGAATATGGTCGCAAATCTGTGGGAAATTTGCGACGGATTTTCCACAAAAACTTTATACCGTGTGAAATTCGTGAGTAATGGAACTAAAATTTGCCACATACTTTTTGCCGTGGCTAATATGTGTGAAATGTGCCACAAGTTTCCCACGGACGTCTAATAAACACAAATAGTGTGAATATGGTTGCAAATATGTGGGAAATTTGCGACGAATTTCCCACAAAAACTTGGTCAACAATTTAGTGTGTAAAGAGTGAGAAATCCGTTGGAAATTTACTACATATTTCCCACTGAAATTTGGTCAACAATTCTGTGTGTAATTTGTTGGTATCCCGTGTGAAATTTCACACAATTTCATTTCTGTGGGAAAATTTTTGTGGGAAAAATCTGTTTGTGTAGTAGAGCAAATTAAAGAAAATTAAAAAGTTAAAATATATTAAATAAACGCTATCACTATTTTTAAAATCGATGAACGTTTAGAACCTAAAACGTACGTTTAAATAAAATTACGTAAACGTACAAAATAAAACGTGAGTTTTAAGAAATAAAAGGCCTACAAATATAAAAAGGACATTTTTACAATCCTAATAATAAAAGAAAATTATTAGAAAAAGAAAATTATTTTTAAAACTATTTATTTAATTATTATTAATTAAAAACTATTTATTAAGTATTTAAAATGCACTAAAATATAAGAAAATACAAAATTAACCTAGAAAAATGAAATTATAACTTAGAAAAATCTAAAATATGATAAAACTTATTTTAAAACTGAAAATATATTTTTTAGACTTTTTATGTATTTATTATTAATTTAATACTATTTAAAAATAATTAAAATGCTAGAAAATACTATTTAAACCAAGAAAATTATGGAAAAAAATTTTTTTGGATTTTTATATTTATCTTAATCTAGGAAAATTGAAAACATATTTTTTTAAACTTTTTCTGATTTATTTGTATTAAAAGCTATTTAAAAAGGATTAAAAACTGTTTTAAATAAGGAAAAATACTAAATTGTGATGGAAAAATCTGAAAAATTCAGGAAAATACTAAAATATTATTCTAAGTCTATAAAAAATATAAAAACATATGCTTATGTTGAAGAATATAAAACTGTAGTGTAACTGCTTATAAATAAGCAATTCAAAATAAGCCAAAGTCCACAATTGGACACCAAATGAACACAGAAGCTAACTTATGCTAAATTAAGTCTATCTTAACTATTTAACGGTACTCTAGATCATTAACTAAGCTTGAACTAGATTTGAGCTTATTGGATTAATAATGAAAAACAGTGATTAGGTGGCTTACTTTAAGCTAGTGCATAAGTAATCCAAATAAGCTAAAAGGAAAAACAGATATAGGGACCTAAAGATCACCTAGCCTACTATACTAGAACCAAGAATCAGCTCCTCACAAGCTTGAATGAAGCTTGTGCAAGGGCTGCAATATGCCTGTGCACACTCAGTGAATGCTGAGTGTGTGCACAGGGCATATCATGGCTTATTGGAAGCTGATAAAAAGCTTATTGGAGCTTGATAAAAGGAAAACAAAACTGATATTATTAAACTAGACCAACTGATCTTGCAAATCCCAAAGTCTCATAGATTTTGATGAAGAAATGAACCATTGAGACTTCAACAAAGTTTTGTAAAAACTGGATTTTCCAAATCTTGACTTTTATAGACAGAAATGGAATTTTGACTTTTATGAGATTTGATTTGATTCTATGGACTGAACCTGTTATTATAAGATGAAAAGAGATTATCTATAGCTAGGGTAACAACTTTTAAGCATGTAAAATGAATTTGGTAATCCAAATTCCTAACAGTTACCAAATAGGATGAGATTAAAGCTATTTTTGACTTTTTACTAATAAGCACAGGATTTAATGACTTGACTAAGTTCTATAGAACTAGTATGACATTAAACAGCAACAAACAACATTAAGTATGGGCTGGAATGCCACTAAATCAGCAAATCCAAACACACCTGCAACTAACTGTTTTGAAGCTTATTGAAGCTTAATACTGATTTAAGCAAAGATACTGATTCATACACACATTTAATGTTATAAAGGACTTATTTAAGCTCATAAACACTGATAATAACAACTAAGACCTACTAATCACTATTATGCAATATTACTTAGTGAAATATTGAAAACTCAACAACTGAGAAAACTAAGAACAAGTAGCTTATTTTAAGTAATATCTTGACTTATCAACACCAAAGAAGTATGAAATCACATGAATAAGCAGTGTATAAGCTTTTAAACAGTAAATTGCTGAAATGAAGAAATAAGCTTACAAATTGGAATTCAAACATAAACAAAGAACCAAGGCCTGAGATCACACCTATATGCTTATCACTAAGCTCTAAACCAATAATCAATCCAAAGTTAGCTCTGCATCACCAAATATCATGACCAAATCCATTTTGAGCTCTTCAGTTGACTTTTGTTGACTTTTATGGTTTTTTTCCAAATTGAAACACTAGAGTCTAATACAAACTCATGAAAAGCTATAACAAGCTTATCTGAGCTTATTGGAAGGATAAAAGAGCTTATGAAACTTATAACATGAAAACTTGAAATCTTATTTAACTTGAATAATTACAATACAAAAGTGACTTATAACTTGAAACAAACTTGATTTTACACTAAGACTTGAAATTTAAGTTAAAACAGACATTTAAAGAACTTTTACACTACTAATGGTCTAAAAACATGCGACCACCCTTTCTTCTCCTTCTTTCTTGATTTATATTGATCTTTCTGAGTCTGTGGGTCCCACTTGATCTTTCCCATCAATAATATCAGCCTTTGGATGGGTCAAATACATCTTAGCCATCAAATGGCATTTTGGCGCCAAAAAGTCCTAAAGCAGTTTTTTTGCATTTAATGGACTTTGGGAGGATGTGGAGGTGGAGGGACAGCTGGGGAAGAGTGTATAAGGGTGGTGGTGAGGTGGAAAGGTGGTGAAAACCACCTGGTATTGGGTTAACAGGTGTGGGAGAGGGAGGTGAATAGTGTACGCGGTATTTTGAATTTAAAAATTGGGCCGGGTTATGTTTATTGGATTTGGGCCTGAGTTGTAACAATTAAAAGGTCCGTTTGGTTTAGTTAAGTAACAAGGACCATTCATGTAATTTTGCAAACTGAAGGACTGAAAATGCAACTTTCCCAAAGTTATCACAAGGGTTAAACTTGTAACATGTGAATAGTACAAGGCCAATATTGCATAAAATTTCATTTTTATAAGTCCAAGGACCAAATCTGCCAATTTTGAAACTTTAAGGGCCTAACTTGTAATTTCTCCAAAGTTCACCATAAGGACCAATTTTTGTCATTTATTAATAGTACAAGGTTTATTTTTGATAAATTTTCATTTTTAAATTCACCAAGGACTATATTTGACAATTTTCAAACTTGAGGGACCAAAGTTGTCATTTTATAATTTTTAAACTTTGAAGGGTTTATTTTGACAACTTTTGAATCTCATGGACCTTAAATGACATTTTACTTTATTTTGATTTACCAGGGACTAATTTTGACAACTTTTGAAACTTGGGGGACTAAAACTGCCAATTATGCAAACTTGATACGTTTTTCATCTGATTTTGATATTTTTGCATTTAAAACACATAAAACACTTATTTGTGATATTTCTATCATTTTGATGCATTTATGAGTGTTTTCAGATGTTTTTAGCAGTCTAAATAGTACAAAAATGATGAGTATTTGCACACTCATCAATCCCCCACACTAAGATATTGCTAGTCCCTAGCAATCTTTTTAGAAAACTTAATAGATTTTATCTCTTTACCAAAAGCCATTACTTCTGGAGTAGCCAATTGTTTTAGTTCAAGTAAGAACTTTGGTACAATGATAACCAAATGATTTTGAGCAAATCATAAGCTGTCAACGGTTTTGATTTGTCTTTACCAGAATCCGTTTGCTTCTGGACTAGCCAACTCTTAGATAAATTATCAATATTATCTTTGGTGAGCCGATTACCAATTATGGATTTCCCACTGCCTTTACCACAAGCCATAAACTTGCGGGCTAGCCAACTCTTCACTAATTAAAGATATGGTGAGTTGAACACCATACAATTTTGGGCAAATTGCAAGCCATAAACGGATTTGAGATATCTTTACCAAGAGCCGTTTTCTCCTGGATTAGCCAATCCTTATGTGTGTTAGACATGGTGGACTGATTACCATTTGTTGTGTTTAGCACATAGTACTTCCACTAAATATATATATATATATATATATATATATATATATATATATATATATATATATATATATATATATATATATTAAAATTTGGCCATTTTGGGGGAAAAAGGGACTAAAAGGGTACATTTATGATCAAATTCGCCAGAATTTCCCCCCCACACTTAGAAATGAATATTGTCCTCAATATTAAAAGTACCGGCTGTTATGCCGAAACTTAGAACGTAAAAAGATAACATTGCTAGCTAAGTGTAGAAACACAACAATTATTTTCTTTTTTTAATATTTACAATTTTCATTCATTTTTTAGATCTATATACAACATGTGGGGCATCTCCCCCACACTAAGGTGGTACACACGGGTGAAAACCCATGTTTAACTACTGTTTTTGATTACCGAGTCGCTAGCTTGACTCGACCCCGAATTAATTTGTTCATGGGGAAGTAAGTGGAAGAGACAATCTCCATCGGACTTTCATTCAAGATGTTTGTATAAACATTGAAATACGTGAAAGTTCCACACCGATGAGATATACATAGAACCGGCTCAAAAATGATAAATGAAAATGCCGGGGGTCAAAGATAATGTCTTCATTCCCGAAGGAGTGAAGAACAGGAGAAGCCACGGGATAGGTGAAGAAGAGAAAGAAAGTCATGATAATAATCTTGACTAACTCATCATCATCAGAAGGAGAATTCATGATAGCATGAATTTCATCTTTTAAGCTCAATTGGTCTAGACATATCCCGAGTGTGTCTAGATCAAAGTAGAAGTTATCATACTCTGGTAGAGATATGATATGAGTGAGTTCACAGGAGAACTCCTCAAAGGAGAATGATTCATATTCAGGATTGATTTGACTGAGTTCACTGGGGAACTCCTCAAAAGTGAATGATTCATAATCGGGGAGAGAATTATGAGAATGAGAAGTGGTAATACCACTAATCTTCTCTCCCATATGATCAAAATGGAACGTTTGCAAATCCGGAATAGAATCATCAAACAACAGTTCACTATCCTCAAAGGGGATAGGATATGAAGTAGACTTTTCATTAAAAGCCTCGATTCTAGAAATGAGAAGATTAACATTCAATAATGTAAGACGAAGAGCTTCGTCTTGGATTATTTCTTCATCATTCTCTTCTCCTAAGCTGACAAGCTCAGAAGGTAATTCCCCAATATAACTTATGTCTCCACAAGATAAAGAATAGTTCTCATCAGAATCAGAGAACATCTCAATATGATCATTTTGGAAGACAAGAGGAGGAGGGATATCACACACATGGTCAAAAGTTCCTTGTGACTCTCTCGGGATTGGGACAAGGTCCTCAACACTAGACTTTATGAATTCGTCCGATTCCTTTTCAGGAACAGTGTCAAAATGCTCGTCCCCCATGTTCAGAGAGTGAGTGGGAGCTTTGGGTGTGATAGCAGTTGTTTGAGAATAAATCTCAACTGCTGGAATATCCACTGATGAACTTGATGAATCTTTATAAAATTGTAGGATACCAAGTGCATCCTCATCATCACTGTCATCAGGAATAAAACGAAATTGAGAGCTAGATCTGGCTGCTTTTTCTTTTGCAATTAATTCCCTAATAGATTTTTCAAAAGCAATTTGGGAATTTATTTTAGCAGCCTGCTCTTCAGCTAGCAATTCTTCCATGGATTTCTCATGTGAATTTTGAATGACGGGACATTGTGGGAGTGGAGATTTGTCAAAACCGGAAGGTTGACATTGATAATCATCATGAGGACCCCCACAATATACACAAGAAAAACTGGGAACATTATGAAATGCTGTTTTACTCAACTCCTCAGTTCTTTTCACCGACTCCAGAAGCTCTAGATAAGTGTCTTGTTGGGTTTGCTGAGGAGTTTGAGTCATTTGGCACTGTGGAGGGTGGTCGTGATAGTCGTAATTGTTACAAGGAAATGGATTCCCTGTTTGACAATCAGAACTGAAATGGGGACCTCCACAGTTCTCACAGCAGTAAAACTGTTGAGTCTGGACTGGTGAATCATATGGATATTGGTCATAACCAAAGTTCTGAGCATCACCGGAAAATTGTTCATAGACAAACGTATTTCCGGATTGACACTCAAATCCTTGGTGAGGACCTCTACAAAATTCACAACAGTTATGTTGATTATATGAAGATAAGTCAGGCTGTGGTGGGTAATTAGAAAAATTTGAGGGGTCGTTAAATGAGTTCGGATTAGGATCATAATCAAATGAATTCCTCGAACCACAAAACAAACAACTCTCGTTATGAATATCATTACCACACTGTACACACGTACACCAGCGACAGGGTGAACCAAAAAGAGGCTTACCACACCCGACACAAGGAATAAACGATTCTATTTGAGAGTTATGAGAAGGAATCGGTTCATTCAAAGAATCAACAAAACCAACATGGTGATCCGAATGACTATAAGACTCGAAGAACATTTTGAAAAATCCGGAGGTGGGACAAGGGTGTGCTCTGAGAGCTAGCAATTTCCATCACTTCCGTTATGGTCTCCGGTTCTGGTTCTTGAGAAATGTGAAGATTAGGAAAGTCATTCTTACTAGTCACCGGTCTAAATTCTGCATGTTTGCTTTTAACCGTAAATCGTGAAAGTTTAGGATCAATTTTAGACGGCTTAGGAGCAATCGAGGGGTTAGATCTTTGGATAACCGTAGGTTGGACGTATTTAGCACCTCCATTATCAGAGGGAAGTACCTGGTCCTTTGTCACCCCGGTTTCTCGTTCCATTTCCCTACGCAGAATTAATGGATCATCATGAACAACACGAATTCTTGACATTTGTGATAAAGTAGGAAGTTTTTCAACTTCGTTCCAGAATTCGTCGTAGTCGAGAGATTCCATGAGAATAGAAGAAGTTAGAATCAAATGGATAGAGGGTAAAGGAATAAAGAATCAAAAAGGGTAAGAGGGTAAAGATGAATATTTTTGGATTTTTTGGATAAACATTTTGTAAAAACAAAGAATGAAAATATTTTTGGTGTTGTTAACACTTTAGGAAAAGTGTTAATGAACTTTTTGATTTTGATTAACTTTACAAAAAACTGTTTACAAACGGTGGTATATGTGCAAGAATGGATCTGGAAATGCTTAAAACACGCTTACAGCCTCCCCGGCAGCGGCGCCAAAATTTGATTGGTCCCGAACCGTCAAGTTATCTCACACAAGCTAGCCACTTGTGAATGGCCAACAGTAAGAAACTTAAAACAGCTCAGAAACCAATGCAATTAAGATCAGAGGAATATAGTGGATTCCTGGGTCGTTAAGTCCCACGGAGGATGAATTGGTGTTTAACACAGACAGATGTCGAATAATCACTAAGGATAGTGATCAGTAAGGATTTTGAGTTATTTATACCTAAAGAAAAGATTTGTAAATTACAGGGGCTTAAATGCAAATTAAAGAAAATTAAAAAGTTAAAATATATTAAATAAACGCTATCACTATTTTTAAAATCGATGAACGTTTAGAACCTAAAACGTACGTTTAAATAAAATTACGTAAACGTACAAAATAAAACGTGAGTTTTAAGAAATAAAAGGCCTACAAATATAAAAATGACATTTTTACAATCCTAATAATAAAAGAAAATTATTAGAAAAAGAAAATTATTTTTAAAACTATTTATTTAATTATTATTAATTAAAAACTATTTATTAAGTATTTAAAATGCACTAAAATATAAGAAAATACAAAATTAACCTAGAAAAATGAAATTATAACTTAGAAAAATCTAAAATATGATAAAACTTATTTTAAAACTGAAAATATATTTTTTAGACTTTTTATGTATTTATTATTAATTTAATACTATTTAAAAATAATTAAAATGCTAGAAAATACTATTTAAACCAAGAAAATTATGGAAAATTTTTTTTTTGGCTTTTTATATTTATCTTAATCTAGGAAAATTGAAAACATATTTTTTTAAACTTTTTCTGATTTATTTGTATTAAAAGCTATTTAAAAAGGATTAAAAACTGTTTTAAATAAGGAAAAATACTAAATAGTGATGGAAAAATCTGAAAAATTCAGGAAAATACTAAAATATTATTCTAAGTCTATAAAAAATATAAAAACATATGCTTATGTTGAAGAATATAAAACTGTAGTGTAACTGCTTATAAATAAGCAATTCAAAATAAGCCAAAGTCCACAATTGGACACCAAATGAACACAGAAGCTAACTTATGCTAAATTAAGTCTATCTTAACTATTTAACAGTACTCTAGATCATTAACTAAGCTTGAACTAGATTTGAGCTTATTGGATTAATAATGAAAAACAGTGATTAGGTGGCTTACTTTAAGCTAGTGCATAAGTAATCCAAATAAGCTAAAAGGAAAAACAGATATAGGGACCTAAAGATCACCTAGCCTACTATACTAGAACCAAGAATCAGCTCCTCACAAGCTTGAATGAAGCTTGTGCAAGGGCTGCAATATGCCTGTGCACACTCAGTGAATGCTGAGTGTGTGCACAGGGCATATCATGGCTTATTGGAAGCTGATAAAAAGCTTATTGGAGCTTGATAAAAGGAAAACAAAACTGATATTATTAAACTAGACCAACTGATCTTGCAAATCCCAAAGTCTCATAGATTTTGATGAAGAAATGAACCATTGAGACTTCAACAAAGTTTTGTAAAAACTGGATTTTCCAAATCTTGACTTTTATAGACAGAAATGGAATTTTGACTTTTATGAGATTTGATTTGATTCTATGGACTGAACCTGTTATTATAAGATGAAAAGAGATTATCTATAGCTAGGGTAACAACTTTTAAGCATGTAAAATGAATTTGGTAATCCAAATTCCTAACAGTTACCAAATAGGATGAGATTAAAGCTATTTTTGACTTTTTACTAATAAGCACAGGATTTAATGACTTGACTAAGTTCTATAGAACTAGTATGACATTAAACAGCAACAAACAACATCAAGTATGGGCTGGAATGCCACTAAATCAGCAAATCCAAACACACCTGCAACTAACTGTTTTGAAGCTTATTGAAGCTTAATACTGATTTAAGCAAAGATACTGATTCATACACACATTTAAAGTTATAAAGGACTTATTTAAGCTCATAAACACTGATAATAACAACTAAGACCTACTAATCACTATTATGCAATATTACTTAGTGAAATATTGAAAACTCAACAACTGAGAAAACTAAGAACAAGTAGCTTATTTTAAGTAATATCTTGACTTATCAACACCAAAGAAGTATGAAGTCACATGAATAAGCAGTGTATAAGCTTTTAAACAGTAAATTGCTGAAATGAAGAAATAAGCTTACAAATTGGAATTCAAACATAAACAAAGAACCAAGGCCTGAGATCACACCTATATGCTTACCACTAAGCTCTAAACCAATAATCAATCCAAAGTTAGCTCTGCATCACCAAATATCATGACCAAATCCATTTTGAGCTCTTCAGTTGACTTTTGTTGACTTTTATGGTTTTTTTCCAAATTGAAACACTAGAGTCTAATACAAACTCATGAAAAGCTATAACAAGCTTATCTGAGCTTATTGGAAGGATAAAAGAGCTTATGAAACTTATAATAAGTATAATTGACTTAATACGAATTATCAAGAAACATGAAAACTTGAAATCTTATTTAACTTGAATAATTACAATACAAAAGTGACTTATAACTTGAAACAAACTTGATTTTACACTAAGACTTGAAATTTAAGTTAAAACAGACATTTAAAGAACTTTTACACTACTAATGGTCTAAAAACATGCGACCACCCTTTCTTCTCCTTCTTTCTTGATTTATATTGATCTTTCTGAGTCTGTGGGTTCCACTTGATCTTTCCCATCAATAATATCAGCCTTTGGATGGGTCAAATACATCTTAGCCATCAAATGGCATTTTGGCGCCAAAAAGTCCTAAAGCAGTTTTTTTTGCATTTAATGGACTTTGGGAGGATGTGGAGGTGGAGGGACAGCTGGGGAAGAGTGTATAAGGGTGGTGGTGAGGTGGAAAGGTGGTGAAAACCACCTGGTATTGGGTTAACAGGTGTGGGAGAGGGAGGTGAATAGTGTACGCGGTATTTTGAATTTAAAAATTGGGCCGGGTTATGTTTATTGGATTTGGGCCTGAGTTGTAACAATTAAAAGGTCCGTTTGGTTTAGTTAAGTAACAAGGACCATTCATGTAATTTTGCAAACTGAAGGACTGAAAATGCAACTTTCCCAAAGTTATCACAAGGGTTAAACTTGTAACATGTGAATAGTACAAGGCCAATATTGCATAAAATTTCATTTTTATAAGTCCAAGGACCAAATCTGCCAATTTTGAAACTTTAAGGGCCTAACTTGTAATTTCTCCAAAGTTCACCATAAGGACCAATTTTTGTCATTTATTAATAGTACAAGGTTTATTTTTGATAAATTTTCATTTTTAAATTCACCAAGGACTATATTTGACAATTTTCAAACTTGAGGGACCAAAGTTGTCATTTTATAATTTTTAAACTTTGAAGGGTTTATTTTGACAACTTTTGAATCTCATGGACCTTAAATGACATTTTACTTTATTTTGATTTACCAGGGACTAATTTTGACAACTTTTGAAACTTGGGGGACTAAAACTGCCAATTATGCAAACTTGATACGTTTTTCATCTGATTTTGATATTTTTGCATTTAAAACACATAAAACACTTATTTGTGATATTTCTATCATTTTGATGCATTTATGAGTGTTTTCAGATGTTTTTAGCAGTCTAAATAGTACAAAAATGATGAGTATTTGCACACTCATCAATCCCCCACACTAAGATATTGCTAGTCCCTAGCAATCTTTTTAGAAAACTTAATAGATTTTATCTCTTTACCAAAAGCCATTACTTCTGGAGTAGCCAATTGTTTTAGTTCAAGTAAGAACTTTGGTACAATGATAACCAAATGATTTTGAGCAAATCATAAGCTGTCAACGGTTTTGATTTGTCTTTACCAGAATCCGTTTGCTTCTGGACTAGCCAACTCTTAGATAAATTATCAATATTATCTTTGGTGAGCCGATTACCAATTATGGATTTCCCACTGCCTTTACCACAAGCCATAAACTTGCGGGCTAGCCAACTCTTCACTAATTAAAGATATGGTGAGTTGAACACCATACAATTTTGGGCAAATTGCAAGCCATAAACGGATTTGAGATATCTTTACCAAGAGCCGTTTGCTCCTGGATTAGCCAATCCTTATGTGTGTTAGACATGGTGGACTGATTACCATTTGTTGTGTTTAGCACATAGTACTTCCACTAAAATATATATATATATATATATATATATATATATATATATATATATATATATATATATATATATATATATATATATATATATATTAAAATTTGGCCATTTTGGGGGAAAAAGGGACTAAAAGGGTACATTTATGATCAAATTCGCCAGAATTTCCCCCCCACACACTTAGAAATGAATATTGTCCTCAATATTCAAAGTACCGGCTGTTATGCCGAAACTTAGAACGTAAAAAGATAACATTGCTAGCTAAGTGTAGAAACACAACAATTATTTTCTTTTTTTAATATTTACAATTTTCATTCATTTTTTAGATCTATATACAACATGTGGGGCATCTCCCCCACACTAAGGTGGTACACACGGGTGAAAACCCATGTTTAACTACTGTTTTTGATTACCGAGTCGCTAGCTTGACTCGACCCCGAATTAATTTGTTCATGGGGAAGTAAGTGGAAGAGACAATCTCCATCGGACTTTCATTCAAGATGTTTGTATAAACATTGAAATACGTGAAAGTTCCACACCGATGAGATATACATAGAACCGGCTCAAAAATGATAAATGAAAATGCCGGGGTCAAAGATAATGTCTTCATTCCCGAAGGAGTGAAGAACAGGAGAAGCCACGGGATAGGTGAAGAAGAGAAAGAAAGTCATGATAAAAATCTTGACTAACTCATCATCATCAGAAGGAGAATTCATGATAGCATGAATTTCATCTTTTAAGCTCAATTGGTCTAGACATATCCCGAGTGTGTCTAGATCAAAGTAGAAGTTATCATACTCTGGTAGAGATATGATATGAGTGAGTTCACAGGAGAACTCCTCAAAGGAGAATGATTCATATTCAGGATTGATTTGACTGAGTTCACTGGGGAACTCCTCAAAAGTGAATGATTCATAATCGGGGAGAGAATTATGAGAATGAGAAGTGGTAATACCACTAATCTTCTCTCCCATATGATCAAAATGGAACGTTTGCAAATCCGGAATAGAATCATCAAACAACAGTTCACTATCCTCAAAGGGGATAGGATATGAAGTAGGCTTTTCATTAAAAGCCTCGATTCTAGAAATGAGAAGATTAACATTCAATAATGTAAGACGAAGAGCTTCGTCTTGGATTATTTCTTCATCATTCTCTTCTCCTAAGCTGACAAGCTCAGAAGGTAATTCCCCAATATAACTTATGTCTCCACAAGATAAAGAATAGTTCTCATCAGAATCAGAGAACATCTCAATATGATCATTTTGGAAGACAAGAGGAGGAGGGATATCACACACATGGTCAAAAGTTCCTTGTGACTCTCTCGGGATTGGGACAAGGTCCTCAACACTAGACTTTATGAATTCGTCCGATTCCTTTTCAGGAACAGTGTCAAAATGCTCGTCCCCCATGTTCAGAGAGTGAGTGGGAGCTTTGGGTGTGATAGCAGTTGTTTGAGAATAAATCTCAACTGCTGGAATATCCACTGATGAACTTGATGAATCTTTATAAAATTGTAGGATACCAAGTGCATCCTCATCATCACTGTCATCAGGAATAAAACGAAATTGAGAGCTAGATCTGGCTGCTTTTTCTTTTGCAATTAATTCCCTAATAGATTTTTCAAAAGCAATTTGGGAATTTATTTTAGCAGCCTGCTCTTCAGCTAGCAATTCTTCCATGGATTTCTCATGTGAATTTTGAATGACGGGACATTGTGGGAGTGGAGATTTGTCAAAACCGGAAGGTTGACATTGATAATCATCATGAGGACCCCCACAATATACACAAGAAAAACTGGGAACATTATGAAATGCTGTTTTACTCAACTCCTCAGTTCTTTTCACCGACTCCAGAAGCTCTAGATAAGTGTCTTGTTGGGTTTGCTGAGGAGTTTGAGTCATTTGGCACTGTGGAGGGTGGTCGTGATAGTCGTAATTGTTACAAGGAAATGGATTCCCTGTTTGACAATCAGAGCTGAAATGGGGACCTCCACAGTTCTCACAGCAGTAAAACTGTTGAGTCTGGACTGGTGAATCATATGGATATTGGTCATAACCAAAGTTCTGAGCATCACCGGAAAACAGTTCATAGACAAACGTATTTCCGGATTGACACTCAAATCCTTGGTGAGGACCTCCACAAAATTCACAACAGTTATGTTGATTATATGAAGATAAGTCAGGCTGTGGTGGGTAATTAGAAAAATTTGAGGGGTCGTTAAATGAGTTCGGATTAGGATCATAATCAAATGAATTCCTCGAACCACAAAACAAACAACTCTCGTTATGAATATCATTACCACACTGTACACACGTACACCAGCGACAGGGTGAACCAAAAAGAGGCTCACCACACCCTACACAAGGAATAAACGATTCTATTTGAGAGTTATGAGAAGGAATCGGTTCA
Source organism: Chrysanthemum seticuspe (assembly GCA_019973895.1). Classification (NCBI taxonomy): domain Eukaryota; kingdom Viridiplantae; phylum Streptophyta; class Magnoliopsida; order Asterales; family Asteraceae; genus Chrysanthemum; species Chrysanthemum seticuspe. The sequence goes on along the minus strand of BPTQ01000008.1, from coordinate 342,472,339 downwards.
TTCAAAGAATCAACAAAACCAACATGGTGATCCGAATGACTATAAGACTCGAAGAACATTTTGAAAAATCCGGAGGTGGGACAAGGGGTGTGCTCTGAGAGCTAGCAATTTCCATCACTTCCGTTATGGTCTCCGGTTCTGGTTCTTGAGAAATGTGAAGATTAGGCAAGTCATTCTTACTAGTCACCGGTCTAAATTCTGCATGTTTGCTTTTAACCGTAAATCGTGAAAGTTTAGGATCAATTTTAGACGGCTTAGGAGCAATCGAGGGGTTAGATCTTTGGATAACCGTAGGTTGGACGTATTTAGCACCTCCATTATCAGAGGGAAGTACCTGGTCCTTTGTCACCCCGGTTTCTCGTTCCATTTCCCTACGCAGAACTAATGGATCATCATGAACAACACGAATTCTTGACATTTGTGATAAAGTAGGAAGTTTTTCAACTTCGTTCCAGAATTCGTCGTAGTCGAGAGATTCCATGAGAATAGAAGAAGTTAGAATCAAATGGATAGAGGGTAAAGGAATAAAGAATCAAAAAGGGTAAGAGGGTAAAGATGAATATTTTTGGATTTTTTGGATAAACATTTTGTAAAAACAAAGAATGAAAATATTTTTGGTGTTGTTAACACTTTAGGAAAAGTGTTAATGAACTTTTTGATTTTGATTAACTTTACAAAAAACTGTTTAAAAACGGTGGTATATGTGCAAGAATGGATCTGGAAATGCTTAAAACACGCTTACAGCCTCCCCGGCAGCGGCGCCAAAATTTGATTGGTCCCGAACCGTCAAGTTATCTCACACAAGCTAGCCACTTGTGAATAGCCAACCGTAAGAAACTTAAAACAGCTCAAAAACCAATGCAATTAAGATCAGAGGAATATAGTGGATTCCTGGGTCGTTAAGTCCCACGGAGGATGAATTGGTGTTTAACACAGACAGATGTCGAATAATCACTAAGGATAGTGATCAGTAAGGATTTTGAGTTATTTATACCTAAAGAAAAGATTTGTAAATTACAGGGGCTTAAATGCAAATTAAAGAAAATTAAAAAGTTAAAATATATTAAATAAACGCTATCACTATCTTTAAAATCGATGAACGTTTAGAACCTAAAACGTACGTTTAAATAAAATTACGTAAACGTACAAAATAAAACGTGAGTTTTAAGAAATAAAAGGCCTACAAATATAAAAATGACATTTTTACAATCCTAATAATAAAAGAAAATTATTAGAAAAAGAAAATTATTTTTAAAACTATTTATTTAATTATTATTAATTAAAAAGTATTTATTAAGTATTTAAAATGCACTAAAATATAAGAAAATACAAAATTAACCTAGAAAAATGAAATTATAACTTAGAAAAATCTAAAATATGATAAAACTTATTTTAAAACTGAAAATATATTTTTTAGACTTTTTATGTATTTATTATTAATTTAATACTATTTAAAAATAATTAAAATGCTAGAAAATACTATTTAAACCAAGAAAATTATGGAAATTTTTTTTTTGGCTTTTTATATTTATCTTAATCTAGGAAAATTGAAAACATATTTTTTAAACTTTTTCTGATTTATTTGTATTAAAAGCTATTTAAAAAGGATTAAAAACTGTTTTAAATAAGGAAAAATACTAAATAGTGATGGAAAAATCTGAAAAATTCAGGAAAATACTAAAATATTATTCTAAGTCTATAAAAAATATAAAAACATATGCTTATGTTGAAGAATATAAAACTGTAGTGTAACTGCTTATAAATAAGCAATTCAAAATAAGCCAAAGTCCACAATTGGACACCAAATGAACACAGAAGCTAACTTATGCTAAATTAAGTCTATCTTAACTATTTAACAGTACTCTAGATCATTAACTAAGCTTGAACTAGATTTGAGCTTATTGGATTAATAATGAAAAACAGTGATTAGGTGGCTTACTTTAAGCTAGTGCATAAGTAATCCAAATAAGCTAAAAGGAAAAACAGATATAGGGACCTAAAGATCACCTAGCCTACTATACTAGAACCAAGAATCAGCTCCTCACAAGCTTGAATGAAGCTTGTGCAAGGGCTGCAATATGCCTGTGCACACTCAGTGAATGCTGAGTGTGTGCACAGGGCATATCATGGCTTATTGGAAGCTGATAAAAAGCTTATTGGAGCTTGATAAAAGGAAAACAAAACTGATATTATTAAACTAGACCAACTGATCTTGCAAATCCCAAAGTCTCATAGATTTTGATGAAGAAATGAACCATTGAGACTTCAACAAAGTTTTGTAAAAACTGGATTTTCCAAATCTTGACTTTTATAGACAGAAATGGAATTTTGACTTTTATGAGATTTGATTTGATTCTATGGACTGAACCTGTTATTATAAGATGAAAAGAGATTATCTATAGCTAGGGTAACAACTTTTAAGCATGTAAAATGAATTTGGTAATCCAAATTCCTAACAGTTACCAAATAGGATGAGATTAAAGCTATTTTTGACTTTTTACTAATAAGCACAGGATTTAATGACTTGACTAAGTTCTATAGAACTAGTATCACATTAAACAGCAACAAACAACATCAAGTATGGGCTGGAATGCCACTAAATCAGCAAATCCAAACACACCTGCAACTAACTGTTTTGAAGCTTATTGAAGCTTAATACTGATTTAAGCAAAGATACTGATTCATACACACATTTAAAGTTATAAAGGACTTATTTAAGCTCATAAACACTGATAATAACAACTAAGACCTACTAATCACAATTATGCAATATTACTTAGTGAAATATTGAAAACTCAACAACTGAGAAAACTAAGAACAAGTAGCTTATTTTAAGTAATATCTTGACTTATCAACACCAAAGAAGTATGAAATCACATGAATAAGCAGTGTATAAGCTTTTAAACAGTAAATTGCTGAAATGAAGAAATAAGCTTACAAATTGGAATTCAAACATAAACAAAGAACCAAGGCCTGAGATCACACCTATATGCTTACCACTAAGCTCTAAACCAATAATCAATCCAAAGTTAGCTCTGCATCACCAAATATCATGACCAAATCCATTTTGAGCTCTTCAGTTGACTTTTGTTGACTTTTATGGTTTTTTTCCAAATTGAAACACTAGATTCTAATACAAACTCATGAAAAGCTATAACAAGCTTATCTGAGCTTATTGGAAGGATAAAAGAGCTTATGAAACTTATAACATGAAAACTTGAAATCTTATTTAACTTGAATAATTACAATACAAAAGTGACTTATAACTTGAAACAAACTTGATTTTACACTAAGACTTGAAATTTAAGTTAAAACAGACATTTAAAGAACTTTTACACTACTAATGGTCTAAAAACATGCGACCACCCTTTCTTCTCCTTCTTTCTTGATTTATATTGATCTTTCTGAGTCTGTGGGTCCCACTTGATCTTTCCCATCAATAATATCAGCCTTTGGATGGGTCAAATACATCTTAGCCATCAAATGGCATTTTGGCGCCAAAAAGTCCTAAAGCAGTTTTTTTGCATTTAATGGACTTTGGGAGGATGTGGAGGTGGAGGGACAGCTGGGGAAGAGTGTATAAGGGTGGTGGTGAGGTGGAAAGGTGGTGAAAACCACCTGGTATTGGGTTAACAGGTGTGGGAGAGGGAGGTGAATAGTGTACGCGGTATTTTGAATTTAAAAATTGGGCCGGGTTATGTTTATTGGATTTGGGCCTGAGTTGTAACAATTAAAAGGTCCGTTTGGTTTAGTTAAGTAACAAGGACCATTCATGTAATTTTGCAAACTGAAGGACTGAAAATGCAACTTTCCCAAAGTTATCACAAGGGTTAAACTTGTAACATGTGAATAGTACAAGGCCAATATTGCATAAAATTTCATTTTTATAAGTCCAAGGACCAAATCTGCCGATTTTGAAACTTTAAGGGCCTAACTTGTAATTTCTCCAAAGTTCACCATAAGGACCAATTTTTGTCATTTATTAATAGTACAAGGTTTATTTTTGATAAATTTTCATTTTTAAATTCACCAAGGACTATATTTGACAATTTTCAAACTTGAGGGACCAAAGTTGTCATTTTATAATTTTTAAACTTTGAAGGGTTTATTTTGACAACTTTTGAATCTCATGGACCTTAAATGACATTTTACTTTATTTTGATTTACCAGGGACTAATTTTGACAACTTTTAAAACTTGGGGGACTAAAACTGCCAATTATGCAAACTTGATACGTTTTTCATCTGATTTTGATATTTTTGCATTTAAAACACATAAAACACTTATTTGTGATATTTCTATCATTTTGATGCATTTATGAGTGTTTTCAGATGTTTTTAGCAGTCTAAATAGTACAAAAATGATGAGTATTTGCACACTCATCAATCCCCCACACTAAGATATTGCTAGTCCCTAGCAATCTTTTTAGAAAACTTAATAGATTTTATCTCTTTACCAAAAGCCATTACTTCTGGAGTAGCCAATTGTTTTAGTTCAAGTAAGAACTTTGGTACAATGATAACCAAATGATTTTGAGCAAATCATAAGCTGTCAACGGTTTTGATTTGTCTTTACCAGAATCCGTTTGCTTCTGGACTAGCCAACTCTTAGATAAATTATCAATATTATCTTTGGTGAGCCGATTACCAATTATGGATTTCCCACTGCCTTTACCACAAGCCATAAACTTGCGGGCTAGCCAACTCTTCACTAATTAAAGATATGGTGAGTTGAACACCATACAATTTTGGGCAAATTGCAAGCCATAAACGGATTTGAGATATCTTTACCAAGAGCCGTTTGCTCCTGGATTAGCCAATCCTTATGTGTGTTAGACATGGTGGACTGATTACCATTTGTTGTGTTTAGCACATAGTACTTCCACTAAAAATATA
>BPTQ01000008.1:342450914-342466911 GCA_019973895.1 Chrysanthemum seticuspe | reverse complement strand
ACCCCCTGCTCGTAAAACTGTGACAAGGACTTTTCCTTAGCCTGCTTAAGTATTTCAGATCACAACTCCTGGAACAGGGTTAGGGCTCTCTCAGTGTTCCTTGAAAACTGGTACACACACTATAGGGAGGAGGAGAACAGAAGGTTTTACTAGTATAACTCTACAAGAGACTAAGACTACTCTTGATAAGAAATAGAACACCTCTGTATTCAATATAACCCCTTAATGGAAGACTCGAACAGTCGAATCCTCTTCTCTTACTACTTCTTTATTAGGTTCTGCTTCGAGAAGCAGAATGTAATAACTTACAATTAGAAGAGTAAAGATCTTAGCTCCGAAAATTACTTTTCGGATGAAGTATAGGATAGGGGAAACTCCTATCACTTGACAACAAACTACTAAGATAAGGCCTAAACGTTTGCAAGGTAAAACTAGTATACCCTCTCTTCTAATCACCATAATGAATTCGTCCGATTCCTTTTCAGGAACAGTGTCAAAATGCTCGTCCCCCATGTTCAGAGAGTGAGTGGGAGCTTTGGGTGTGATAGCAGTTGTTTGAGAATAAATCTCAACTGCTGGAATATCCACTGATGAACTTGATGAATCTTTATAAAATTGTAGGATACCAAGTGCATCCTCATCATCACTGTCATCAGGAATAAAACAAAATTGAGAGCTAGATCTGGCTGCTTTTTCTTTTGCAATTAATTCCCTAATAGATTTTTCAAAAGCAATTTGGGAATTTATTTTAGCAGCCTGCTCTTCAGCTAGCAATTCTTCCATGGATTTCTCATGTGAATTTTGAATGACGGGACATTGTGGGAGTGGAGATTTGTCAAAACCGGAAGGTTGACATTGATAATCATCATGAGGACCCCCACAATATACACAAGAAAAACTGGGAACATTATGAAATGCTGTTTTACTCAACTCCTCAGTTCTTTTCACCGACTCCAGAAGCTCTAGATAAGTGTCTTGTTGGGTTTGCTGAGGAGTTTGAGTCATTTGGCACTGTGGAGGGTGGTCGTGATAGTCGTAATTGTTACAAGGAAATGGATTCCCTGTTTGACAATCAGAGCTGAAATGGGGACCTCCACAGTTCTCACAACAGTAAAACTGTTGAGTCTGGACTGGTGAATCATATGGATATTGGTCATAACCAAAGTTCTGAGCATCACCGGAAAACTGTTCATAGACAAACGTATTTCCGGATTGACACTCAAATCCTTGGTGAGGACGTCCACAAAATTCACAACAGTTATGTTGATTATATGAAGATAAGTCAGGCTGTGGTGGGTAATTAGAAAAATTTGAGGGGTCGTTTGTGACAACCCGTACTTTCAGGTCATTTCTCGACACAATTTATGCCTCACAATTTCAACATTTATCGTAAACTTGGTTTACTTGTTTCAAATTCACGTAACCTTAAAGGTTTAGCGGCGAATTCATGATCATATCATCACGTACATTTCATATGGACTAGGATTAGTCTACATTTCATTCACATCATTTGCATCATATCAATTCATTCATGACATTTCATTTTCACATTTAACGCGTAATTTTTATATTTAATAAACGTTATCGCGTGAGTTATTATTTGTATATTTAACCCGTTACTTTCAAAAAAATGATCCCGATATATTTTATTACTTACATTTAGTTTATAAAAACTATATTTTTAGTTTTCCTAAGTGTTTCAAATTTATTTGGTATATAAATCGTTAAAGTTAAATTATTACGTCGTCTTTCTTAAAAATTATACGATAATTAATTTATCACTTAAATTTTACAAGGAAAGTATTTTTACAAATTTTTATCATCTCATTACATCCTATTTTGAACTATTAAAAAAACTTACATGTACCAAAAATTTTCATTTACCTTACAAGTGATTAATACTTACTTATTTACTTACACTTTTGTCAAAGTCTTACAAATTATATACAAGTTTATACATTTTAGAAAAAAAAAATAATAATAATAATAAATATCTAGTCCCTCCCCCCTTGGCCGACCAAGGGGGAGGGTATGTTATTAATGGGCATGGTTCATTAATTTTGTGTTTTTCAAACTTATACATAAAGTCTACCTCTATGATTTATCTCATTCATTTCTCATTTCAAAGTGTTAGTAAAATTGGTTTCTCTCTTCTTCTTGCTTCTTCATAACCGGCCACATAGGGGTTTCACCAAGGGATCAAAGATTTTTATCAAGTTCAAGCAAATCAATCTAGTTTATACTCTTTATATGGTTTTGAAATAAAAACCAAGAGTATTTAGGCTAATCCTTGTTACTTTCACCTCATCATTTTCACTTGTAAGCATGTTTTTATCATTTTCATGTTTCCTTTTCATTTTCATATGTATCCTTTCATTTTTGGAGCAAGTATGCATGATATGTGATTTATACCATTTTATTTCATGATTTTAGAGTTATTTATATACTATGGTCATCCTATAAATATTCCCTTGGTATTCTATTGTCTTGATGATGTCTAGGAACCCATGACACCCTAAGAAGGTGTATGGTAGGATTAGATTAGCTTTGGAGTTGATTTGAAGGGATTAGAATAGGTTTTGTCCGAGAAAAACTATTTTCGATAACTATAATTTATGTTCTGTCCTTAATTCGATTTTCTGGAAAAACCGACAGTTGGTACAAAACTTTGGCCTTGATATTTAGAAAATATACTTTAAAACGAATCCGTGGCCTTTTGAACGGATAAAAACGGAGTTATAACGAAGAAGTTATGGATTTTTAAAGTTTGACGACGAAACGTATTATTTTCAGAATTTTCAGCAAACTGTTTTGACATTGTTTGGGTCAAAAACGAGCCTTAAGCTTCACAAATTATTTCGACTAGTCAAAAATATATTAGTTTACTTCGATACGAAGCTAAGGACATATTATACGTAGAAAACGGATTTGAAACGACAAAGATATGCACGTTTTCATAAAGTTGCCGTAACTATTATTTTCTGAAAAACTATATTATTTTTACGTTACAAGTGTTACATTAGCTGTAACGACCATGTTTGCGGCTGTTTTTAACAAGGTTGTGAAACTTTTTGGAACGAATTGTCTTCTAGTAAAATCAAGTTCATCGGCCATATTTTTCAAAACGACAAGCCGTTTGTAAAGCGCAGTTGTAGTAAATTAATTACGGATGTTCAAACTTGGCCGAAACTCATTTTCTGCACAACAATTAGCCAAAACCACCAACTTTAACCTTTATTATCTTTATGATCGAGACCTTTTGGACGAAAACTCCTGAACTGAAACTTCTAGATTTTGATACAAACTTTCCAAAACCGTCGAAGTCGTTCTCTAACGATCGACGTACACCATTTTACGACTAGTTTTCCAAAGCCATTTTTGTTAATTTCAAGAAAATTCCGACGACATTGTTTTGCGACGAAAAGTGGAAATTTCACTATAAATCATTATAAAACCATTGTAGGATGACATTTTGACGTAAATACTTGAAAAGTGATTTTTGATTGGTCAAGACGTCAAACGAGTATTTTTCGACGATAAGTAATATTTTCAAAACTCGCAAATGGTATAAATGACATACGTAGTGCATGCATATCATAACATTACATTGCAACTCATGACATATCATATCATTCGTAATAGGTCCCGGTTGACGCATTACATTATACCTCGGTGTACTCACTTTTGCCATTATTCCAGTTTACCAAGTGAGTTTTCATAGCCCCGTTTTACATGCTTTCGATTATTTTCAAACCTACGGGGGAGAATACATTGCACAACATTTTTATTACGATACCAAGTACATTAAATTCAATTACATTGCTTAAGTTACCGCATTGCCAATTGAAAGTCCCCATTACTTGAACATGAACCGTTAATCTTTGAAGCGAGGATGAGTGGATAGATCTATCGAGGGTGACGCCTCCATCCGAGTTGGTGAATCCCAACTTGTCATACGGATGCATTTCATTTGATAACATTACGGAGTTGTCTGGCAAACACTCTGCAGGGGCATACATTATGTACAGTCTAGTTTCGGGGTCATGGGCTTATTGCAATTGTAACATTTTTACGTGACTTGAGGGTCATGCCTGATCTATACTTGGGTAGTCGTATAAAACATTTACATAAACCTATGATTTCTCACCAACATTATTGTTGACCGTTTTTAGCAATGTATTTTCAGGTAACTGAGGCATTAACATCATGACATGGTTTAGGGACCTACATTTTGAGTCGCGGCGTCGACTTACATTATTGTACATTATGGTACTTTATTTCAAAACATCGTTTGGATTTGTAACATATTTGTATTTCCGCAAACTTTGTAAACCTTTTGGGACCTATGTTGTACTCTGAATGCTTTTGTTAAATATCAAACGATGTGTTTTTTTTTAAAACGACACTTTAGGTCGTTCAATATAACTGTGATGTGGTGCTATGACAGTCAATCCCCCAGGAATTCCATTCCGCTGCAAAACAGGTAAATTGGGGGTGTGACAGATTGGTACCAGAGCTACAGTTATAGAGAACTAGGTTGCATCATTGACCCTAGACTATAGCTACATTATCATAGCATCTCATCATTTCATCATTGTACATATTCACTTTTCATGCGGATTCACTTACACTTTATTCGAGATTATTTACTTTTGTTTCACATCGGTTGTCACAGACATGTCTTCAGATTCACATCCCATCACCATATCGTCGGACTCTAGCTCGGATGATGTTCCAGCTAACCCCATCATGGATGATGTTCCATCACACTCCACTAAGATCGTATCTTCGATTGGCTCTACTCTAGCCTTTCCACCTATCATGACTGACACTGAGACTGAACCCTTCGAGGAGGGCGAAGTCGCACCCACTCCTCATGTTAGCCCTGCTCCTTACCAGATGCACCCACCATCACCACTGCTAGCACCATCATCATCATATTTTCTTAGGGATCCTTTACCTACGACAGACTTGCCGCCCAAAAAGCGTGCTCGTTTTGATATCCCTACACCACCATCCACTGAGCCCGAGCCACCTGCTAGGTTCGAGTTAGGAGAGAGTTCTAGGGCCGCAGCTGCACGACAGCCTTCTACCGAGGCATTAGGAGCCCGTATTGATGCTCAGCAGATCCAGATTGATAGTTTGACACGGCAGTTGGAGGAACTGTCGGTAGATAGGATTGAGCCCATCGCTGAGGAGGTCGAGGGTTTAGTGTTAGGCAGGGTTTCGATTGACTTATCTCATCAGAGTATTCAGCATAGGCAGATAGAGGATAGAGAGCATATCACGGAGTTGAGTCAGGAGATGCCCGAGTTGTTTGACAGAGCCGAGATGACTCAGGATGAGTTGCAGCGTCAGTCACAGGAGTTATCTTTAGCTCGTGAGACTATTGTTACTTTGCAGGGTCAGATGGGAGAGTTGAGGAGTTTGATTGATAGCTTGACTACTCAGGTTCGCGATCTTCAGGATAGGGCCGGCGGAGCACCATGAGGTGCCTTATGTAGACTTTTGTCATGTATAGTTTTGACCATTATTATCCTAGTCACAAGGTGTGTGACGTAGTTTAAAGAACTTGTTGTCTTTTGATTGTTGTACAAACAAATATATCAAGTATTGACTCTACTATGTAGGAATGGTTTTTATTATGTATGATATCGGTCCATGTAGGCCGAAATTTTCATGTATATTATCCACGTGTGTTGTGATTATATTTGTGATATTTCGTTATTGTTCCGTTGTGATTCCATTTATCTTTATGCATGTTGTGGTTGTGGATATATTTGTATGATGGTTGTTTCTACTTACGAGTTCTCATGATTGTTTCATCTTGTGATTTTGAAGAGTTATGGCACCGAAGAAAGCTACAGTTGAAATGACCCAAGAAGCAATTCAAAAGCTGGTGAATGATAGCATTGCTAATGCTTTAAGAGTTGAACGGGAAACAGTGGCTGCTGCTGCTGCTGAAGCCGCAAGACTTGCTACTGCTACTGGTAATGCAGGAGGATCTGGGGTTAAGAAATGTTCGTACAAAGATTTCAAAAGTGGTGAGCCCACGAAATTTAGAGGTACCGAAGGAGCTACAGCAATGGTTCGATGGTTTGAAAAATTGGAGTCCGTATTCTTGCTATGTAACTGTCCGGATGACAGTAAGGTCAAATTTGCTACGAGCACTTTACTCGATGGAGCGTTGTCATGGTGGAATTCATACGCTCAACCGATTGGAATGGAGAATGCTTTCAAGCTTACTTGGGAGCAATTTAAGGGTTTGGTGACTAAGAAGTTTTGTCCTCGAACGTAAATCAAAAAGTTGGAGACGGAGTTCTATGAATTAGTAACTATTGGCTATGATATTGACACTTACATTCGGAGATTCCAAGAATTGGCCGCGTTATGCCCGTCCATGGTTTCTGATAACGAAAAGTTGCTAGAGGCTTTTATCGGGGGACTTCCCGAAGTGATTCAAGGAGATGTGACTTCGTTTGATCCACAAACAATTGAGGAAGCTATTCGAGTGACTCAGAAGTTGATGGCACAAGTGGTGCAGAGAGGTAAGTACACCAACACTAACCAAAACAACAACAACAACCCCAACAACCGCTTCAATAACAACAATAACCGATCCAACTACAACAACAACAATAGCAACAATAACAAGCGCAAATGGGACAACACCAGGGGTAGAAATGCTACTCAACAACCACCCAAAAGGCAAGAGGTTGTAAAGGCTTATGCTGCAGGTCAGAAAGAAGGAAAAGGATATTCGGGGGTTTTGCCGAAGTGTAATAAGTGTTCGAGTCATCACAATCCGGGTCGATGTCCTGATCCATGTGAAAATTGCAAGAAAGTTGGTCACCGTACTGGGGATTGCAGGTTGCCAACTATGGGGGAAAATCAGAAACAACAAGTTACATGTTTTGGTTGCGGGGAACGTGGACACTACAAGTATGAATGTAAGAAGGGAAGGAATCAAGGAAATCCGAATCAAGGAGGTACGGCACAAGGAAGGGTTTACGTCATAGGAGGCGGAGAAGATGGGGAGGACCCGAATGTCATTACGGGTACGTTCCTTCTCAATAATCGTTATGCTTCAGTTTTATTTGATTCGGGTGCCGATAAAAGTTTTGTGTCCACTGCATTTACACCTTTGCTCAACATTAAACCAACCACCTTAGATACATCATACATTGTCGAATTAGCTAATGGTAATTTAGTTAGCACCAACACCATTGTCCGCGGTTGCACATTCAATTTTCTTAACCATCCCTTCAACATAGACCTCATGCCCGTAGAGCTTGGTAGTTTTGACGTCGTCATCGGCATGGACTGGTTATCTAAGCATCGTGCAAAGATCATTTGTGAGGAGAAAGTTGTTCATCTTCCTTATAACGGCGAAACTTTGATTATTCGTGGGGAACGAAGTGGAACTAGACTTAGTATCATATCGTGCATCAAAATGGAGAAGTACATTAAGAAAGGTTGTCTTGCTTTCTTAGCCCATGTAACCGAGAAAAAGTCGGAGGAGAAGCGACTTGAAGATGTACCCATTGTCCGTGAATTTTCTGAAGTTTTTCCCGAGGATTTACCGGGACTTCCACCGGCACGTCAAGTAGAGTTTCAAATTGACTTGGTGCCCGGAGCTGCACCGATTGCGCGAGCACCGTACCGTTTAGCACCATCCGAAATGCAAGAGTTGTCTAGTCAATTGCAAGAACTTCTAGACAAAGGATTCATTAGGCCGAGTTCCTCTCCTTGGGGAGCACCGGTCTTGTTTGTGAAGAAGAAAGATGGATCCTTCCGAATGTGCATAGATTATCGAGAGTTGAACAAGTTAACGGTGAAGAATCGTTACCCACTCCCCAGAATTGACGATTTGTTCGATCAGTTGCAAGGTTCTAGTATTTATTCCAAGATTGATCTCCGGTCGGGTTACCACCAACTTCGAGTTCGGGAAGAGGATATTCCGAAAACAGCGTTTAGAACACGTTACGGTCACTACGAGTTTCAAGTGATGCCGTTTGGATTGACTAATGCACCTGCGGTATTCATGGATCTTATGAATAGAGTTTGTAAGCCGTATTTGGACAAGTTTGTTATTGTGTTCATCGACGACATATTGATTTACTCCAAGAGCAAAGAAGAGCACGAAGAGCATTTAAGGACGATTTTAAGGCTACTCAAGAATGAGAAGTTGTATGCCAAGTTTTCGAAGTGTGATTTTTGGAACCACAAAGTGCAATTTCTTGGCCACATCATTGATAGTCAAGGACTACAAGTTGATCCCGCAAAGATTGAAGCTGTGAAAGATTGGGCTACTCCAACAAATCCTACAGAAATTCGACAATTTCTAGGACTAGCCGGGTATTACCGAAGGTTCATCGAAGGTTTTTCGAAGATAGCAAGACCTTTGACCAAGTTGACGCAGAAAAACAAGAAGTACGAGTGGGGAAAGAAACAAGAAGTTGCTTTTCAGTTGTTGAAGCAAAAGCTTTGCAGTGCGCCAATTTTGGCACTACCCGAAGGAATTGAGAACTTTGTTGTATATTGTGATGCTTCGCATAAAGGACTTGGGGCTGTTTTAATGCAAAACGAGAAGGTGATAGCGTATGCTTCTCGACAACTTAAGACTCATGAAAAGAATTACACCACTCATGATCTCGAGTTAGGAGCCGTAGTTTTTGCACTCAAGATTTGGAGACACTACCTCTACGGTACAAAGTGCACAGTGTTTACTGACCACAAGAGTTTGCAATATATTCTTGATCAAAAGGAACTTAATATGAGGCAACGTCGTTGGTTGGAGTTACTCAGCGACTATGATTGTGAAATCAAGTATCACCCGGGAAAAGCCAATGTTGTGGCCGATGCTCTTAGTCGGAAAGAGAGGCCTAAACCTTTAAGAGTTCGATCATTGGGAATGACGATTATTTCTCCTTTACCATCGAAAATCCACGAAGCACAAGTCGAGGCACTTAAGGCGGAGAATCGACCAAGTGAAAAGCTTTATGGTATGCCCGAAAGCGCAAACGGTTTTGTAAAGAGAGCAGATGGAGTACTATGTTTCAAGGATAGAATGTGGGTTCCATTGTATGGCGGAATACGAGAATTGATTATGCATGAGTCGCATAAGTCAAAGTATTCTATTCATCCAGGATCGGATAAGATGTATCAAGATCTTAAGAAGCTTTATTGGTGGCCGAACATGAAAGCGGAAATTGCCACGTACGTTAGCAAATGCCTTACCTGTTCTAAGGTAAAAGTCGAATACCAGAAGCCTTCAGGTTTACTCCAACAACCAGAAATTCCTCAATGGAAATGGGAACGTATTACAATGGACTTTGTTACAAAACTTCCTAAGACATCGGGAGGTTACGACGCTATTTGGGTAATTGTTGATCGCCTTACCAAGTCAGCCCATTTCATACCGATTAGAGAGACTTATTCCATGGAGCAACTCACTAGACTTTATGTCAAAGAAATAGTCTCGAGGCACGGCGCACCGGTTTCTATCATTTCCGACAGAGATAGTCGATTCACTTCAAACTTTTGGAATTCATTGCAAGATTCGTTCGGAACCAGATTAGAGATGAGCACAGCATATCACCCACAAACCGACGGTCAAAGTGAAAGAACAATTCAAACGTTAGAAGATATGCTGAGGGCATGTGTAATTGATTTTGGAAATGGTTGGGCTAACCATTTGCCATTGATTGAATTCTCGTACAACAACAGTTATCACACCAGTATAAAGATGGCACCATTCGAGGCACTCTATGGTCGAAAGTGCCGATCACCTGTTTGTTGGGCCGAGGTAGGAGACGCACAACTTACCGGTCCAGAAATGGTACGGGAAACCACGGAAAAGATAGTTCAAATTCGTGATAGACTCAGAACTGCCAGGAGTCGACAGAAAAGTTATGCGGATGTTAGACGCAAGGATTTGGAATTTCAAGTGGGTGACAAAGTTATGTTGAAAGTATCGCCTTGGAAGGGCGTGGTACGTTTTGGAAAGCGTGGAAAGTTGAACCCGAGATACATTGGACCATTCAAGATTTTGAGCCGAGTTGGTCCGGTAGCTTATCGACTTGATCTTCCGCCAGAACTTAGCCATGTGCACAACACGTTTCACGTTTCAAACCTGAAGAAGTGTCTTTCGGACGAATCGCTCGTTATTCCATTGGACGAAGTTCAGCTTGACGACAAACTCAATTTTGTGGAGGAACCTGTAGAAATTATGGACCGCGAGGTCAAGCAGTTGAAACAGAGTCGTATTCCTATTGTGAAAGTTCGTTGGAATTCTCGACGAGGTCCTGAGTTTACTTGGGAACGGGAAGATCAGATGCGACACAAGTATCCTCATCTTTTCACCGACACCGTTAGACCTAACAACGATTGAATTCAGGGACTGAATTCCTTTTTGGATGGGCGAATGTGACAACCCGTACTTTCAGGTCATTTCTCGACACAATTTATGCCTCACAATTTCAACATTTATCGTAAACTTGGTTTACTTGTTTCAAATTCGCGTAACCTTAAAGGTTTAGCGGCGAATTCATGATCATATCATCACGTACATTTCATATGGACTAGGATTAGTCTACATTTCATTCACATCATTTGCATCATATCAATTCATTCATGACATTTCATTTTCACATTTAACGCGTAATTTTTATATTTAATAAACGTTATCGCGTGAGTTATTATTTGTATATTTAACCCGTTACTTTCAAAAAAATGATCCCGATATATTTTATTACTTACATTTAGTTTATAAAAACTATATTTTTAGTTTTCCTAAGTGTTTCAAATTTATTTGGTATATAAATCGTTAAAGTTAAATTATTACGTCGTCTTTCTTAAAAATTATACGATAATTAATATATCACTTAAATTTTACAAGGAAAGTATTTTTACAAATTTTTATCATCTCATTACATCCTATTTTGAACTATTAAAAAAACTTACATGTACCAAAAATTTTCATTTACCTTATAAGTGATTAATACTTACTTATTTACTTACACTTTTGTCAAAGTCTTACAAATTATATACAAGTTTATACATTTTAGAAAAAAAAAATAATAATAATAAATATCTAGTCCCTCCCCCCTTGGCCGACCAAGGGGGAGGGTATGTTATTAATGGGCATGGTTCATTAATTTTGTGTTTTTCAAACTTATACATAAAGTCTACCTCTATGATTTATCTCATTCATTTCTCATTTCAAAGTGTTAGTAAAATTGGTTTCTCTCTTCTTCTTGCTTCTTCATAACCGGCCACATAGGGGTTTCACCAAGGGATCAAAGATTTTTATCAAGTTCAAGCAAATCAATCTAGTTTATACTCTTTATATGGTTTTGAAATAAAAACCAAGAGTATTTAGGCTAATCCTTGTTACTTTCACCTCATCATTTTCACTTGTAAGCATGTTTTTATCATTTTCATGTTTCCATTTCATTTTCATATGTATCCTTTCATTTTTGGAGCAAGTATGCATGATATGTGATTTATACCATTTTATTTCATGATTTTAGAGTTATTTATATACTATGGTCATCCTATAAATATTCCCTTGGTATTCTATGGTCTTGATGATGTCTAGGAACCCATGACACCCTAAGAAGGTGTATGGTAGGATTATATTAGCTTTGGAGTTGATTTGAAGGGATTAGAATAGGTTTTGTCCGAGAAAAACTATTTTCGATAACTATAATTTATGTTCTGTCCTTAATTCGATTTTCTGGAAAAACCGACAGTTGGTACAAAACTTTGGCCTTGATATTTATAAAATATACTTTAAAACGAATCCGTGGCCTTTTGAACGGATAAAAACGGAGTTATAACGAAGAAGTTATGGATTTTTAAAGTTTGACGACGAAACGTATTATTTTCAGAATTTTCAGCAAACTGTTTTGACATTGTTTGGGTCAAAAACGAGCCTTAAGCTTCACAAATTATTTCGACTAGTCAAAAATATATTAGTTTACTTCGATACGAAGCTAAGGACATATTATACGTTGAAAACGGATTTGAAACGACAAAGATATGCACGTTTTCATAAAGTTGCCGTAACTATTATTTTCTGAAAAACTATATTATTTTTACGTTACAAGTGTTACATTAGCTGTAACGACCATGTTTGCGGCTGTTTTTAACAAGGTTGTGAAACTTTTTGGAACGAATTGTCTTCTAGTAAAATCAAGTTCATCGGCCATATTTTTCAAAACGACAAGCCGTTTGTAAAGCGCAGTTGTAGTAAATTAATTACGGATGTTCAAACTTGGCCGAAACTCATTTTCTGCACAACAATTAGCCAAAACCACCAACTTTAACCTTTATTATCTTTATGATCGAGACCTTTTGGACGAAAACTCCTGAACTGAAACTTCTAGATTTTGATACAAACTTTCCAAAACCGTCGAAGTCGTTCTCTAACGATCGACGTACACCATTTTACGACTAGTTTTCCAAAGCCATTTTTGTTAATTTCAAGAAAATTCCGACGACATTGTTTTGCGACGAAAAGTGGAAATTTCACTATAAATCATTATAAAACCATTGTAGGATGACATTTTGACGTAAATACTTGAAAAGTTATTTTTGATTGGTCAAGACGTCAAACGAGTATTTTTCGACGATAAGTAATATTTTCAAAACTCGCAAATGGTATAAATGACATACGTAGTGCATGCATATCATAACATTACATTGCAACTCATGACATATCATATCATTCGTAATAGGTCCCGGTTGACGCATTACATTATACCTCGGTGTACTCACTTTTGCCATTATTCCAGTTTACCAAGTGAGTTTTCATAGCCCCGTTTTACATGCTTTCGATTATTTTCAAACCTACGGGGGAGAATACATTGCACAACATTTTTATTACGATACCAAGTACATTAAATTCAATTACATTGCTTAAGTTACCGCATTGCCAATTGAAAGTCCCCATTACTTGAACATGAACCGTTAATCTTTGAAGCGAGGATGAGTGGATAGATCTATCGAGGGTGACGCCTCCATCCGAGTTGGTGAATCCCAACTTGTCATACGGATGCATTTCATTTGATAACATTACGGAGTTGTCTGGCAAACACTCTGCAGGGGCATACATTATGTACAGTCTAGTTTCGGGGTCATGGGCTTATTGCAATTGTAACATTTTTACGTGACTTGAGGGTCATGCCTGATCTATACTTGGGTAGTCGTATAAAACATTTACATAAACCTATGATTTCTCACCAACATTATTGTTGACCGTTTTTAGCAATGTATTTTCAGGTAACTGAGGCATTAACATCATGACATGGTTTAGGGACCTACATTTTGAGTCGCGGCGTCGACTTACATTATTGTACATTATGGTACTTTATTTCAAAACATCGTTTGGATTTGTAACATATTTGTATTTCCGCAAACTTTGTAAACCTTTTGGGACCTATGTTGTACTCTGAATGCTTTTGTTAAATATCAAACGATGTGTTTTTTTTTAAAACGACACTTTAGGTCGTTCAATATAACTGTGATGTGGTGCTATGACAGTCAATCCCCCAGGAATTCCATTCCGCTGCAAAACAGGTAAATTGGGGGTGTGACATCGTTAAATGAGTTCGGATTAGGATCATAATCAAATGAATTCCTCGAACCACAAAACAAACAACTCTCGTTATGAATATCATTACCACACTGTACACACGTACACCAGCGACAGGGTGAACCAAAAAGAGGCTTACCACACCCGACACAAGGAATAAACGATTCTATTTGAGAGTTATGAGAAGGAATCGGTTCATTCAAAGAATCAACAAAACCAACATGGTGATCCGAATGACTATAAGACTCGAAGAACATTTTGAAAAATCCGGAGGTGGGACAAGGGGTGTGCTCTGAGAGCTAGCAATTTCCATCACTTCCGTTATGGTCTCCGGTTCTGGTTCTTGAGAAATGTGAAGATTAGGAAAGTCATTCTTACTAGTCACCGGTCTAAATTCTGCATGTTTGCTTTTAACCGTAAATCGTGAAAGTTTAGGATCAATTTTAGACGGCTTAGGAGCAATCGAGGGGTTAGATCTTTGGATAACCGTAGGTTGGACGTATTTAGCACCTCCATTATCAGAGGGAAGTACCTGGTCCTTTGTCACCCCGGTTTCTCGTTCCATTTCCCTACGCAGAATTAATGGATCATCATGAACAACACGAATTCTTGACATTTGTGATAAAGTAGGAAGTTTTTCAACTTCGTTCCAGAATTCTTCGTAGTCGAGAGATTCCATGAGAATAGAAGAAGTTAGAATCAAATGGATAGAGGGTAAAGGAATAAAGAATCAAAAAGGGTAAGAGGGTAAAGATGAATATTTTTGGATTTTTTGGATAAACATTTTGTAAAAACAAAGAATGAAAATATTTTTGGTGTTGTTAACACTTTAGGAAAAGTGTTAATGAACTTTTTGATTTTGATTAACTTTACAAAAAACTGTTTACAAACGGTGGTATATGTGCAAGAATGGATCTGGAAATGCTTAAAACACGCTTACAGCCTCCCCGGCAGCGGCGCCAAAATTTGATTGGTCCCGAACCGTCAAGTTATCTCACACAAGCTAGCCACTTGTGAATGGCCAACAGTAAGAAACTTAAAACAGCTCAGAAACCAATTCAATTAAGATCAGAGGAATATAGTGGATTCCTGGGTCGTTAAGTCCCACGGAGGATGAATTGGTGTTTAACACAGACAGATGTCGAATAATCACTAAGGATAGTGATCAGTAAGGATTTTGAGTTATTTATACCTAAAGAAAAGATTTGTAAATTACAGGGGCTTAAATGCAATTGCAGGTTTTTCCCACGGTAAAATCCGTGGGAAATTCCGTGGAAAAAGGCCTTTTTCCACGGATTTCACACGAAATTATTCCGTTTGAAAAAACACCGTGGGTAAATATTTTCCCACTAATTTTCCCACGGGGCGTTGACTTATTTCCCACGAATATCATTGTGGATAATCCGTGGGTTTAATTTCCCACAGATTTCTCACGAAATTTCCCACAGTTTTTAGTAGCCATTTTTCACACATATCCGTGGTTTTTTTGCCACAAATTTCCAACGATGTTCACACTACAATTTCTCCCACAGATTTCTCACGAAATTTCCCACAGTTTCTAGTAGCCATTTTCCACACATATCTGTGGTTTTTTTGCCACAGTTTTTCAACGGTTTTCACACTACAATTTTTCCCACAGATTTCCCACAGTTTCTAGTAGTTATTTTCCACACATATCCGTGGTTTTTTTGCCACAGTTTTCCAACGATTTTCACACTACAATTTCTAACGGTTTTATCACAGATTTCCCACAGAAAAATAAAAATTCCCCAAACAATTCGTGGGAAACATGTGGCTAAATTCCGTGGTATTGGTATTATAATATATTTTCCGAACCTGTAAATACAAAAAACTAATATTTTTAAAACAATAAAAAACATTAATAGATCACCAAAATAAACAAATCCATTATCCAAATTGCATAAATGTGTCGCCAATGGACATAAATCCGTAATCCAAAAGATATAGTTTAGCAACATATGCCTAAATACAGGTAACCGCTGTGTAAATACGTTAAACCTATTACCTAAACAAATAAAACCACTAGATAATTACAAAAAATAACAAAATTTTTATAATCAAAAAACATAAATGTCCAAGCCTTTTATATAATATTATGGTTATGGTGCCTTAAATCGGTGTACAAAGGGTGCTTAACAAACCCCTTAAAAATAAAAAGACACCCTTTAGACACTATTTTGGCAATCTTTAACATCACACTTTTAGCAACCTTTTGACACCGTTTTTTTGGTGCCTATACACACCTTTTATTGATGATCTTTGACACCCTTTAGACACCCTTTTTAACATCACACTTTTGGCAACTTTTTGACACCGTTTTTTTGGTGTCTATACACACCTTTTACCGATGATCTTTGACACCCTTTAAAGCACTCT
>BPTQ01000008.1:342432120-342446600 GCA_019973895.1 Chrysanthemum seticuspe | reverse complement strand
AGGGTCCAATGATCATTTGTGTCAAAATGGGTAGGTTGGTATTGTGCAGTTTTGTTGTCAAAATGTGCAGGTCAGTAGGCCTGACGACATCGTAGTTTATGGGCGACAGAGTCCTGCTCAGTTGGGACGGCGTCGGGCTCAAAATCCCCTAAGCCGTCGCGTGTTAAATCTGAATGTATTTTGGGTCATGTCCAAAGGGTGACGGCGTCGCTCCCTATAAGGTGACGGCGTCAGCCCGCTATACAGTTTTCAAAACGATTATTTTGTTAAAGTTAAATGTTATTGATTAAAGAAGTTATCGAATATGTGTCATATAAGAGTTGTTAAAGGTTAAATGTC
This sequence comes from Chrysanthemum seticuspe, assembly GCA_019973895.1. Taxonomy (NCBI): domain Eukaryota; kingdom Viridiplantae; phylum Streptophyta; class Magnoliopsida; order Asterales; family Asteraceae; genus Chrysanthemum; species Chrysanthemum seticuspe. The sequence continues at coordinate 342,446,261 of BPTQ01000008.1, read as the reverse complement.
ATGGTTTTGTCAAGAGTTTAACGAGAAAAATGTAATAGTCACACGTTTCGGGTCAAAGTGTTAAAATTCGAGTAAATTTTGGTCAAACCGGGAATCGGGGCGTAACAGAAAGCATTTCACATGATTTTGGTTTCAATGGGAATAGCCTAGCAGAAGGTATCTTCTTGTTTTCACATGTCCTGGTGGTGCCCTCATTGGTTCTCTGTTTAGTGGTTGGATTGTTGATGAATCCTTGAGGAAGCGTAATTGACCAAATTATAGATCATTTGATTCCAACTTAATATATTACTGAATTATAATAAGAAACAAGATATCCCTTTGGTTTTAAATCCTTATGTGGTGTTGATCAATAACCTTACATTCTTATGCAGAAATATCAAGGAACGAGACGATTAGGAGGCAATCTGTCATTGTCAAATCCACTTTATGGCTATTACCTTGTTCAAAAAGGTAAAAGTCTGAAACTATTGTTATTTTTGCAGCGCACCTCTTTGGAGCAGGTTGTGGCCTTCACGTTGTTTAATGTGTAAGGTACGGAATTATTGTGAACAAGACACATGTATTTTTCAAGGGTTGGTCACATTGTAAATATTTGAAATGGAAAAAGGGTTGGGTCACACACACTAGATAACGGGTCAAAATATGTATCATTTTGTATGGGTCATGTCAAAATGTGAGATTGACTCGGGGATTTCTTTTCTCAAGGAACCACGGGTAATAATTATTTTAGAAGTTGTACCAATATTTATCAAGTTATTTAGCTAGAGTTTTGACCTATTTGGCATGTTCCCTTGTAAGCTAATTATCTTAGAAATGTACGTGCTTGACCATGTACGTGCTTGACACATCAGACACGAAGCAAAACCTAAATCGACCTTTTGACAAGTAAAAGGTTTTAGGGATAAATCGAAATTGCGGAATCTTGAAAGGCCTCTAATTTGGCTATATACTTTTCGTGCATGATCTAATCTCTATTTCTAGATTGCTTTAGTTCCTGTGTGTAAGTACTTTTCCCTATACTATCACAAATCTTGAAACCGTAGTTCACCTTACTTGGCTGACCTTTGTTTCAACATTATGTAATGATTTCTCATCACCCTTTTTATGCTCAGATTGTTCTACTGTTGGGTGCAAATCTGCAACATGTGATCAATACTTTAGCATTGAAAAATGTTGGAATTACTGGTTATTTACTGAAGCTAGGTTAAAGCCTCGAGACGAGCTTTTCTTGTTTGCGATGATTAGTGTATAAATCACACGGCGGATGAATTTGATTGGTTATTGGTTTAGTTCGTGTCGAGGTTCGACCATATTATTTGTGTTTTGTGAATAAATTATCACTTGTGAATGAAGTTAATATATTGATTTTCGCTATTACAAAGTTTAGATTCTAGTTTGTAAAAATAAGTAAGCAGTGAAATGAAAACTAGATCTATTTTTTTTTGGGTTATATGATCATATTAGTGACCACTTATTTGGTTTCTAATTTAACAAAAAGTGTAGAATGGCGAGAACACTTTGAAGCCGGGTGCCTTTTGGCACCAGCCATTGTCCACCTCACAAGGAATAGCTCCGACAACTCTCCTGGCCTAGTGGGGCACTAACTGGAGTGAGCATGAGCCAAGACTCGGACCCCTGAGCTTTTATTCCACAAAGTCTCTCCAGCGTGCCCATATTTTGATGTATATTTCGTCACTAATGGTATATACTTCGTTAGTGACGAAATATTTCTTCACAGTGATGTAGTGACGTATATGAGATAGTGGTCTCTAATAGTTTGTAGCCTGTGACCACTATCTCGTCACTAATGGTATATATTTCGTCACTACGTCACTGTGAAGAAATATTTCGTCACTAACTCGGTAAAACACGAATAACTTGGTCACATTTTAGTGACGAAGCATATTTTGGTCTCTAATTGAATTTGTGACGGAGCTTTAGTGACGAGACGACTGAATTTTTGGTCACTAATGGTTTGTGACCACATTTTACACTGTTAGTGACGAAATCACTTATGTCACTAAAGGGCTTTTTTCTTGTAGTGTATATTGTTGCTTCATCTGGATTCCATCACGCTGATGGAAACACTCCACACAAACCATAAGGAGCATATATGATTACGTACAATATTTCAAAAGTAATTATATTGAACTTGAGCATGTAAAATGTTTAAAAATGTCTTCATAAAACCAAGCATAGGACTTATGGTAGGTGAAATGTAATCCAAATATTTTTTTTCTCGACAAATAGATTATATATTTTAAGATGCTTGCATAAGATGAACGAGTTTCTCCAAATTTGCTACCGATGAACCATCGTTTGCAACATATGCTGCTTCAGCCTTGTTCTTCCACTTAGTCGCGTTCTTCCTTAGCGCATTCCCTTTTTCTCCAGTCATCAACTCAACCACTAGCTTTCCCACTTCGTCGCGCTTTACATCATTGTCAATCTCCATGGCAACACCCCACTTGTTGCAACATAGCCAACAACACTACAAGAAAAAGTAGCTTTAGTGACGAGAATTCAGTGACGAAAATTTTTTTTGGTCACTATTTAGATGAAAATAGTGACGATATAATTTTTCGTCATTATTTTTGGTCATCGGTAGAAAATCAGTGACGAAACTTATAGTAGTCACTAGTTAGTCACTAAATTACATGAATAGTGACGAGAAATTTCGTCATTAAAATTAGTGACGAAATTTTGGTCACTATTTCACATATTGCTAACTCTATAAAATGATTAAATATAAAGGCATTTAGATATGTACTTATTAAAACTTGCATATTCGTATATTAATCCAAAAATCGTAAACACTATCAAACATTTAAAAAAGTAACTTATAAAAAGTAAAAGAATTCCAGCTAATAAACTTGTATATCATAAGACCCGACCTGATCTTGTTTGGCACTATTTTCATCAGATCTCAAAATTGCACATATTTAACTTTCTTTGATGTATTATCCCATAAACATATTATTTGAAACCAATGTTTTGACCGCCAGGTCAACCCGGTTTATTAATTGACCCGATCAAGTCACCGGGTTAACGGTTTGACCGGCAGGTCAACCCGGTTTTCTATTGAAAAAAACTATTTTTTAAGCGGTTCTACTACCGGATCAACACGGTTAGTTTATAACAGAAGATTGAAAAAAACCTAACCCGGTCGGGTTTCGAGCACCAGGTCGACTCAAGTCACTTAAAACCCAATAGGTTTAACTGGTTATCTCGTTTCTAAAAATCTGGTTTATTTTACCCGTCTTTTTTACCGGACCCGGTTCGACCGGTTGAACTGGGTTTTAAAACATGGTTTGAAACATAAACTTTCAAATTTCATGTTAGAGAGAGAAAAAACTTGTATATCAAACATTCAAACATTTAGAAAAATAACTTACAAAAAATAATTCATAAACATTTAAAAAAATTACTTATCAAACTTGTTTAAAAAACCCAACCCGATCTCATAACCGTATATTAGATCTCTAACACTGTTCATCATCACTCTCATTTATCCACCATGTAAATTCATCTCTCTCGTTCTCATTGCTCTCATCATGTCAAGCTCTCGTTCTCATTGCTCTCATCATCTCACTGTTACGGTTCGGATCTCAAGCTCTCATTTGATTGTTATGTTAAATTTAGGGCTAAAATTATTCTGTTATTTTAATTTGATTTTTATGTTAAAATTATGGCTTGTTATGTTAAATTTAGGGCTTGTTTTGTTGCTTTAACTGCTAATTACCCTGATTAAGTGATTATGCTTTTTAGTAAGTGTTTTAGTGGATAATTGCTCTGAAAAAAATTGAATATGATTAAGTGAGTATTGTGAATTGGGAGCAAATATTCTTTTGCACACTAAAACTTTGGTTTACTTTTGTTAGTATGTTATTCGATGTGCTTACCAGGTGTTTGGTTAAATACTCTGGATTTTTTCTGCGTTGGGGTAGGTTTGTAGTGAAATTTTGATGGTTTTGAAGATTAACTGACGGTTAGGGATATGGTTTAGATTAGACTAAACGTTGTGGTTTGATAAATACGAATATGATCGGTGCAAGAAACATGTATATTAATGTATGATTCATGGCACTTGATCAAATTTTTGAATTGATAGTTACACTATCATACCATGTGTCGAAAGGGATACTTGCGCAGTGGTGTAATCAGGGAATTAGGTATAATGCTAAATGTTTTTTATACGTCGAATATCGTTTATGTTTAGTTATCGTTGCTGCGCCTGTTAGATTGCGTTAGTTTTAGTTAGAGTAGTTACGAGATTAGATAGTGTCTACATGTGCGTGTCTATATATAGAGTAGCATTTGATCGTTGTATCATATTGCACACAATACTTATCTTCTTGTTCATTACCTTAGTTAGGGAATGATGTATCGAAAGGGGATACTTGCTCGTTGGATTAATCAAGGAATTAGGTATAGTCATTGGTTAAATGTTATGTAATGCGGTTGAAATTTTTAATGTTTCGTACTTCGTATTGATTGAATGTAGTTTGTGTAGTGGGTAGTTAAGTTTAGTTATCATTAGTTGATTTATTGGACATGCTTCTAGCCTATTTATTGAACAATAGAAACTTAGCTGCAAACATAGGTTCGATGTGATTAATCAGTTTAAGTTAGGGAGATTCTAGAATACGTGATTAAGGTGGCTGAAGAGAAAAAGGTAGCATTTTAAATTGGTCTTGGACCAGTCAGGACTTTTGGACCAATAACTTTGGGTCTATAAAAGAATACAACCAGGTCCGTTAAATCAAACAATTCTTGCACGGGTATAGCAAATTCATGGGTGTTTGGTACCGAGAATCAAATAAGGTGGTAGTAGGGAATGAAAATGTAAAGAAGGAGAATCAGTTCGGGAAAAAAATGTGATTCAATTGTTTGGTATGGATGGAGCAAAATGAATCAACATTTTGATGTTTACAAGGAGTTTCTTACCCACGCGTTGCGTCAAAATGTAGTATATATGTACAAAAGTTTATTTATATAAGTTGAAGTCCATTTGGATACAAGTAGTTAATTATAGCAAAACTATGAAGTATTTATCCAACATTTTATAACTAGTGTTTCTATTCTAATATATACACAAGTATCCTCTGTAATGTCTCCTAAAGTTTTTATATTGGCTTTGGTATATTTTTTTACCAACAAATCAAACAGACAAACATTTACATACCGTGACAACTATTATGTCATGTGGATGAGAAGTTATAAAACATGGGTCCGAATAGGAGCTGCATGTACAACTATTTTTTTTTTTCTTTCGGTATAAGCATTCAAGTATCTTGGCTCGTGGGTTTTGCTATTATCTTTCCAGCCTAAAAAGTGTTATTAGCATGACTACAACAACCCAATTGGTGCAGTCACCGGCTCTAACAAACTGTTGTATATGCATCTAAAATTCGCATCTTAAGCTGAGCTATAGAAAAGTATTGATCCGTTTTTCCAACAATACCGCACATGCAGATAGGGTTACTTTCTATCAACCCTGCATATTCCGGACAACAGGCTTTGTCCGGTTTAGTAAGGTTGCTTCCAACCTGAACAAACGTCAAACAATCTGAAACATTAGCCAATGCTGTAAGACAATCAGGCGCTGCCGTTGGTGGCTTTGTAATGGTAAAAAACTATTAAAGACTTGCATTGATAGTCATGGGGCAAGGTGCAAGATGCAACACTTGCTTCATGTAAAAAAGGATTAGATAACTAAAGAAAATTAAGAGAACTGTACTCAGTTGGTAGGCATTATCAAGTAGGATTATATATGACTGAAAGTGTGTGAGACCCATGGCATGTGTATCTATATGTGTAGGCTGTATTTAGTATCTGAAGCTAATCAATCTGACCCTAAGATTGTTTTTCTTTTTTCCAGATCTGCATAATAGAGAGAGCAAAGGAATGGAACCCAACTTTCAAAGTGACTTGATTACAACTATAAGTGACTAAATAGAGCACATGATTTTTTTAACATTCTTTATACTAAAAATGAGAAGAACAGTAGTAACATAGCTTCTTGTTGCTGTATTGATTTTATTTTGTTTTTTATGTAGATTTGGAACAAGACCTAAACCAAACGACTTGCTGCACCACCACTAACTGGAACATGAACGAACCTCCTTTGGTTAGTCGTCTAACTCTAACTCAACTCTCTCTTTATTCGAATCATACCCGTTTTTCTGATTTATCATCCCGCTACTATGCTTTTTACTTTTCAAATGTCACTTATGTATGACTATGGCCGGCAATATTTGAAGCTATATATCATCGTTAATTGTAACTGTTTCTGTTTAGAGTTTGAATTGGTTGTTAGCGCAAAGTGATTGTAATTACCCCCTTATTTGAAGCTATATATCATCGGAATAGATCTGGTTATAGGTGAAATTAGATCTGTTTGAGTCAAAAAGGTGCAGATTGACCTAAAACCCCCTTATTTCACACAGTAACTAAATTCTTCATATACAACTCATACCCTGGATTGACCCACTTATAGTTTAAATGTATTGAAATTGCCACCTTTACTATGAAATGAGATTTCATATTATTGGATTGTTTTGATTTTGATAACCAAGTGTGTGAGGTGCTTACAGATAACCAAGTGTGTGAGGTGCAAACAGGTTGTGACGTCTACGTCAAAGGACACCTGAAATAACGGCTTTGAAGATGACTACCCAGACTCAATCCACCAACAAAACCATGAAAAAGAACATGGGTCGTCGCCTTCATATACAGGTATCTATCAAACTTTTCAACGCTTATCCTGACCTTAGCCAAACAGTAATGTAGTTAACGAGTGTGAAAGCTAAAGTACTGGTGTGTAGATAAAGATGCCCAGCTTGTTAGTCGACGTAATATGTTTACCCTTTTCTTATGATTTAGAATTATTGCTGATGTAGTGCAAGTCGTTATTTGTGTTGCCAAAAGTTTTATATTTTCTCATTTTTGTAGGTACGGTAGACCCACTGCAAAATGCATCTGCTGCTTACGAATAAAACGTTGTAGAGTAAGTCTACTGTTATTTTAAATGAGTCAAATAAACAAATTGGACTAAAAGGGAAATGGGTCGAAAGCGTCCTGAAGTGTAATTTTGATGCACACAGCCTCCTAAATACATCTGTGCATCACGTGCTTGTTTCTATGATTATGGACTTATTGCTATAATGTCACACGCCATACATGTAAATGAAGTGGAATTACATCAGGAATTGTGGATCGCTGATTATGTGGTTTTAGTGGAAGTATTTTGGCTAGAAGAGGTTCTTTAATTGTATGTGTATGGCACCAGCTCTGATTACTTTCTGTACATTAAAAACGTTACAGTTGCTTCTAGCTGTTCTCTACTTTCTGTACATTGAACACATTTTTTTTTTTTTTTTTTTTTTTTTTTAATAATTAGGGGTGGTGGTGAAAGTGGAGGAGGAGGAGGAACAAGAAGGTTATGATTTTCTGAATTCAAAATCAGTAAGTATCTCTATTATCTATATTGATTTTGATTATGTGTTAATAAAAAATCAATAAGTTCTTAGTTTTACATTAATGAAAAAAGAAAGAAAGAGGTTGACGAATCAAAAAACGCCCACAAAGAACAAACAGCCATTTTGGGGGGTTTTCTTTATACAGTCTCAACTTTATATTTTGGTTATGGGTTCAAGTTGGACATGTGTTTGGAGCTACTTCTAGAGCTTTTGATTGCTTTGTGAGTGAAAAGATCTGGTGAAAACAATTTGTAGATTTTTTTTTTTCACGGCAATCAATCGGTTACCAAGTTTAATAAGAAACACAGTGAAACATGATGCTGGATTTTGGTTCTTCAAATATGGAAGTTAATGTTCTAACTTTATAAGCAACATATATTGCAGATGGAATATTCGCTTCTCACGGACCTGTTTTACCGGCCCCGAGTAGAATGAAAGGAAAAGCCTCTGCTCTTCGCGAATGACACATGTGAGGTTTATAATCGTTTCATTTTCTAATCATATATACTTAGGTTCTGTAGATCTTATAATATATGTTTATTTCGTTGCAAATGGTTTCTTGACGTTTCCGGCGCTGTGGTTGCTATTATTCTCTTTTGCTGCTGGCCTTCGGCAGTCTCAGCCTTTTCCTTTACTCCAACGCCATCAGTATGGTTGGTTTCTTAACACCATGTTATGCACATGATTGTCGCATTACTTACACCCATTCTTTATAACAGTTAGTGCAGACGTGCGACGAGGACAGCTGGTGTTGCATTTTATGTTGGGGATCGTTCGTCAGGAAACATTGGATGTACCTACTTCCATGGTTGGGCGACTGGGAGGCACCGCTTACATAGATAATGCTGATCACTTTGAACATCTTCCAAATTGTCGTAACAGCACGCAGCAACAGACCAACAACAAACGGAAAAGACCGCTGGTAGGTGCTATGATGTCGTAGCTTGCTGTCATATTCTTAGATTCAATATGGGAATTCACGTAAGTTTGAAAGGATTTTCGTGTAACCTATGTTATTCCTTCCGGGTAAGGGAAGCTTTGTCACAGAAAACAGTCATTATATTCCGTTCACTTATCTGCATGTGTACGTGCTGCTCATGTTTTTGAATTAACAGGTACTAGCCTGTCCGTACATGCTGCTCGCAGAAGGCGTATCGACCGTTTATGCAGAGGTAGTTTCAAATGTTAATATACATACATTTAGAAAAACGTATATGTTTTGGTCATAGTATTAGTAAGTGACTTACACTCTTATCGTTGTAGGTCACCAACATTTGCACAAGCAGCCTGCAATAGCAGATACCAAAGTGCCATCAGCACCTACAGCTGCCCACCAAGGTGAGCAACGTACAGTTACTAACCGGCGTGTGTCCATTTCATTTCACTGTCAGTATTGTAACACGAGTACTCACGAATAGGTCATTAGCTAACACATAAAGGACAACTAGACAAAAAACTTCATACATTTGGAATGACTTTTATTTTTTAACATACCTTCGGTTTTTTATTTGTCAGATCTTCCTTCGTACTGCAAGTAACTATTCATAATGCAAAATCGATACTTTTGTTCAATATTGTTACGTATCTTGATTATACTAATACATATATGCTCAAATATTTAAATGCCATTCTGTTTTTTTACAGCTAAAAAGACAAAAGCAACTATTCCTATTTCTTTCATAAGTAACAAGCTCTGCTGTACACGTCCAGCTAATGTGAATACTTCATCGTTGTGTCTTTAAAATATGCTTCACATGCATCATTGGCTGATGCTGATTCGCCAAGCGTTCGTTATGTTGGTATAGCGAAAGCGAGTCAAGGAAATTCCTGCAGTTCTGTTAGACGTGGCAGCTCCTGCCGAGCAGTACGCCATGGTAAGTTACTTCCAATCATCCCCTTTTTTTGGGAACCCATCGATTTGATGACATTTTTCTTAACCTATGCGACAATTTAATGCATCACTGCAGGTCCTCCAGCAGAGTACAAGTAATTTCGTCGTTGTGGCCAAGTATGCTCCTATTGTCGCGCTCTTTTTTGGTTTGAAGAATAACCGTACAACTTAAGCCCCCTATGTAGTGTACATGAAATTCGTAGGTAAGGAACAACTCCTATAATATGTACAGTAAGTAGCACTAAGTTAGCGGCGGCCAGTATGTTGTATGCACGGCTGCTGTAGTACATGGAGGCTACCCCTAACTTGCTTTCCTCCCAGAAACCGATGTAAAAATATGCACTTTTTTGTATTGGACAACAACTGCAATATAAGTACCAAGTTTATTACATGTGCTCCATTCGCTATTGCAGATTTTAAACTTACAACAACAAAATTATAGCAAATGCCCCTGCCGCAACGCGGCGGGCTATTGCACCTCGTTTAGTTCATTTGTATATTGAAAATTGGTACAATTTTTTTTTTGGTTATATGCTCATTTCAGTGACCACCTATTTGGTCTCTAAACTCAGCAATCGGTGACGAGTTTTTGGTCACTAATAGTGAAAACGGTGACGATTTTTTCGTCACTTTTGCTCTGTGACAAAAACTTTCGTCACTAACAGGGTTGGATAATGACCACTTATCTGGTCACAGATTAGTGACCATGTAAAGTTTCGTCTCTAATTGAATTTGTGACGGAGCTTTAGTGACGACTGGTGACGACACGAATTTGGTCACTAAACAGTTTTGTGACCACGTTTTACACTGTTAGTGACGAAATCACTTTTGTCACTATAGGCCTTTTTTCTTGTAGTGCAATTTACTTGTTGGTCTGCAAAAACCGGCAAACAAATCATAGGCACCCCGCTAGAAATGCTTTCAAGTGTTGAATTCCATCCACTATGCGTTAAAAACCCTCCTATTGATGGGTGATCTAGAACTTGTTCTTGCGGGCACCATCCAATCAATAAACCTCTCCCACTTGTCCTTGTTACGAACTCTGGAGGAAGCATAGCAGAGTCACCAACCACAAGGTCTGGTCTTATTATCCACAAGAACGGATAATTGCTTTTTTCTAGACCCCAACAAAATTCAATTAGTTGTTGATTTGTCATTGCCGCAATGCTACCAAAGTTCACATAAATAACTGACGCCGGTGCTTGGGAGTCTAGCCATGTTAAACATTCGGATTCTTCTTTCCAGAGATTTGATTTGATGGATGCAAGAGAGTTATCTGTTATAGATTTCTCGAGTAAATGTAAAGGGCCAATCCCATAACAAGGAGGAAACATTGAAGAGAGCGTGTCAAACCCGTCCGGTTCTAGCTCATTAAAAGTGTTAAAAATAATGGCGGAAGCTGTTTTTGCACTGTTTACTTGTGACCACAAAAATTGAGCCATGTATTCGTCACCTGGATAGATCATTCTAATGACAGGAGGAATATCTTTTAGACGTATACCACTCATGCCTGGTATACAATCTACAACTGTATCCAAATAACCGTTCACTAAAAAGCTTGGATCTGTAGAAAAATGGATAAATATTATCTTTAAGATTATCAACAACGATGTTAATTTGTATAGAAAATGCTTAGAAACGTGATCGTCTTCAACTACTTTTAGCTTTGTTTGACAACATTTTTGTTTTATCTCGCTAATAATTTAGTACTAAGCTGCACAGGACAGCTAATATATGATTACTTATTTTGATATCTATGATCGTGTTATTATATTTTAATAGAGGGTTGATATTTACACGGCAGCTTTTACTTCATCTAAAAAAATGGTACTTGATTTTACATTTGTTCCCACACATTGTTTAGTCTTTTACCATAGTTTCATTTTTGGCTTTTTTTTCTAGGTTCTAGTGTTCATGCATCTCTATATATTACTACATTCGTCTCATAATAATTGTCTTCTTTGAATTTTTTAAGTTTTTTGTATACAACTTTGATCATAAATATTTTTATTTGTGTAATATATTAGTTGATGAAAAAATATATGAATAAATTGGGTTTTAAATGAATTTTCATCAGGTATTATATAATACAAATAAAAATATTAATAGTCAAAGTTGAACAAGAAAAACCGAAAAAAGTAAAATCGGATAATTATCATGGGACGGAGTGAATATATGATAGATTAGTAGGCCCAAACCTACGCGGGGTTAAATATCGTATGAATGAAACATAACACCTATGGGTTTTATCATTGTCTAATATAATATCGAAGCAGGTCTGATCCTTAGACCTATATAGGTAAGTGGCTAAGTTGAGCCTCCTCTTTTATGTCATCCGTCAAACCTTAACCGTCACTTTTATCCCTTCTCGAAGAAAAAAAACCCTAATTCACCGTTAAAGTGCAGAAAAGAAAATCAATCGTGGATTGTTAGTTGATTGCTACCTCATATTGATCCATAGGCCTTATTCTCTAATATTGTATCATGATGTTGCTACAATGCTACGTATCTTTTAGCTTTAATTTCTTATATTACATGCAATATCTACGTTTCTTACATGTGTTTTTAATTTGTTTTTTTAGTTGCCATTGTTGACCATTAAACATGGCACCAGTAAGTAGAATTTCTCTTTGTTTTTTTACGTTCTATAAACAAAATTGCATCTTAAAAAAAAAAAAAAAAAAACAAAATTTAAGTTTTTTATTTTTTATTTTTTTTTCTTTATAATCCTTTATCTTTTCAGGTGTAGAATACATTGGTTTATTCTTTAATAGGATACTTTAGTTTATCCTGGTCCGGATACTCTGGTTTATCTGAAAAAAATGGATACTTTAGGTTATCCGTAAAAAATGATACTTTGGGTTTTCTGCAAAAAGGATACTTTAAGTTATCCCGATTAAAAAAAAAAAAAAAAAAAAAAAAAAACCTTCATGGTTAATGGTTCATGACTTTCCGTTTTAAAGACTTGCTTCCGCTTGCTATATGAGGTCTTCATCAACAATTATTTATTTTCTTTAATTTATTGTTTATTAGCTTTGCAACTCTAGTTCGAGCTTTCGCGATTTCATCGCTCGAACTGCGAGGGAGTATTAGATGATAGCCGAGCCCGATATATGAGGTTGGGTACATTAGGATTTTTATGTGTTCACCTTTATAAATATCGTATGAATGAAACATAACACTTACGAGTTTAATTGTCTAACAATCTCTACCACACCATCTTCTTCCCTAGAATATATGCGCAACATTTTCACCACCATAATTATCTCCAAACAAATCGTTACATTAGTCACTAATAATTTCATATCCTCGTCACGAATCGCCAATTCAAATCTCCTAGTCGTACTAATCTTTTGATCGGATCTGTCATCGGAAAAAGAGAAATTCTTGAACACCCGAGAATATATGATGAAGAATGAGCAGACTTAAAACAGAATCAGTGAGCGAGTAACTTAGTTGTACTCCTTCAATACCACACCACTCAAGATACTTACGATGTACGTGATCTTGTACCACCAGAATTCAAATACATATAAATTAAACTGCTATAAGAAGGTTTTAATTTAGAGATCAACCAATGTTTTTTACACGTTGTTTATATATGCTACATGTTAGTACCTATTGCTACTGAGCAAATATCATTATTGGGTGCGACAATAGTGATTCTAGAATCTCGATGCATGAAATTTGTCAGTGATGGGAATGTTTTTGTTATCTAAAGTTGCGAACTTGCACCACTGAAACTTAAATCTTTGAATAAAACTAAAATGCTAAATAATGAAATATCATTTTGAAAAGTGATGTTATCAAAAGTTGCAAACTTGAACCACCAAAAAAGTGTTTAAAAAGTGTTACATGGAGCGATTGGATCATGACAAAAAGACTTGAATTAAATAAATGTGATCCAGTTTTCTCTACGGCGTAATGCCTTGTTCTTTTTACGCCGTAGAATATATGGCCTTTTTTTTTGTTTTCTCTTCAGTGTAGAAGAATGTTTCCTTTTACGCCTTAGAGTTCTCGAATAAGGATTAATCCTAGCATCTTTGTTGCTATGGCGTAAACACATAAGCCTTGTTATGCCATAGAGGCATCAAATGCCAATTCTTCCCAATAAATACAGAGCAGTTTTTACTATGTATAAATGACTTTTTCTTCAATTTACTTCCCAATAAATACTAGGCTTGGACACATTCTTTACGGATTTAATTAACAATTAAACTTTGAATTTAAGTCTTAAAATCCTTTTTGATTTTCTTTAACCTTTTAGGGTTTTATTCACGCTGTCGTTCTATGTTAGTTGGCATCAAAGCCTTTTGGTATCCTGATGACGAAAGATCGAGATATTTTAAAAACCTAGGAGTAGTACTACTAGTGGGGTACGATCCATCGAAGACATGGATAATGCGATCAATAATCTTGCATCCAGTTTCGCGAGTGTGTCCACTGCTATCATGAATTACGATATGCGGTCGTAGGTGATGGTAATTAATCACATAGTGAGGTTAATAATTATGGTAATTATAGATTCCGTCCTAAAGTTGATGGGTTCTTTGATAATTATGATTGTGACCAATCTCCCACATAAGTTTGGAGATAAGATGATTTATCGGGTCTTTTGATGAGGAAGGAGATAAGGACTATAGGGTTCTTGCTAGAGGTTCAAGAAGAAGAAATAATGGTTCTAAGGTTGATACCAGGAAGAATGAAAGTCAACATGGTTATAGAGAGTGACAAAGATATCATGTTAAAGCCGAGATTCCCAATTTTAT
>BPTQ01000008.1:342342519-342432020 GCA_019973895.1 Chrysanthemum seticuspe | reverse complement strand
TTTCTGAGTCTGTGGGTCCCACTTGATCTTTCCCATCAATAATATCAGCCTTTGGATGGGTCAAATACATCTTAGCCATCAAATGGCATTTTGGCGCCAAAAAGTCCTAAAGCAGTTTTTTTGCATTTAATGGACTTTGGGAGGATGTGGAGGTGGAGGGACAGCTGGGGAAGAGTGTATAAGGGTGGTGGTGAGGTGGAAAGGTGGTGAAAACCACCCGGTATTGGGTTAACAGGTGTGGGAGAGGGAGGTGAATAGTGTACGCGGTATTTTGAATTTAAAAATTGGGTCGGGTTATGTTTATTGGATTTGGGCCTGAGTTGTAACAATTAAAAGGTCCGTTTGGTTTAGTTAAGTAACAAGGACCATTCTTGTAATTTTGCAAACTGAAGGACTGAAAATGCAACTTTCCCAAAGTTATCACAAGGGTTAAACTTGTAACATGTGAATAGTACAAGGCCAATATTGTATAAAATTTCATTTTTATAAGTCCAAGGACCAAATCTGCCAATTTTGAAACTTTAAGGGCCTAACTTGTAATTTCTCCAAAGTTCACCATAAGGACCAATTTTTGTCATTTATTAATAGTACAAGGTTTATTTTTGATAAATTTTCATTTTTAAATTCACCAAGGACTATATTTGACAATTTTCAAACTTGAGGGACCAAAGTTGTCATTTTATAATTTTTAAACTTTGAAGGGTTTATTTTGACAACTTTTGAATCTCATGGACCTTAAATGACATTTTACTTTATTTTGATTTACCAGGGACTAATTTTGACAACTTTTAAAACTTGGGGGACTACTGCCAATTATGCAAACTTGATACGTTTTTCATCTGATTTTGATATTTTTGCATTTAAAACACATAAAACACTTATTTGTGATATTTCTATCATTTTGATGCATTTATGAGTGTTTTCAGATGTTTTTAGCAGTCTAAATGGTACAAAAATGATGAGTATTTGCACACTCATCAATCATCTTTATATTTAATATTAGAGAACAAAACTAACAAATATATAAGTTAAGAAACTTACTTTGTTCAACAATATAAGAATTATAACAAGATGATTTGTTGAACGAGATGATGGTAAACACTGGGGAATGGTGGTGAGATGATAGTGAACGGTGGGGAACGGTGGTGAGCGATGGGGAGATGATGGTGAACGATGGCGATGGTGGTGAAAGCCGGTGTATGTGAAGGTCGGGACTGAAAGAGGAGAGAAAGAAGAAAAAAAATGAGAAACAAAAAGACATTATATATGATGAATCTGGGAATTTGTAAAAAGTTACGAACCAAACCTTATAAAATAAAAAATGTTACAAATAGACCCCTTGAGTTGTGGAAAAAAAAGGAGGGGGAAAGGGGGTGATCTAACGGTTGAGATCACTTCTCTCACTTTTTTCTTGAGATTAACTTTTTAAATGATCCAATCTATATATATATATATATATATATATATATATATATATATATATATATATAGGGTGAAGTTAAAATAAAAAGACACATATCCGTAAAAAGAATAAAAAGATTTTTTTTTCAAAAAAAGTTCACGAAAAATTCCCAAAAAATCCTACAAGATAGGGTATGTTGGTGCATAAAACTTTTGTGAAAACATTTTTTATAATTTTGAGTTTTGATACGTTTTTTTTAATGCACAAAAAACGAATTTTGATGCGCAAAAAAATTTTGATGCACAAAATTTTTAACTTGTTTTAGTTTGATGCGCAATGTTATTTTGATGAAAAAAGTCAAAAGAATTTGGGTGCAAAAACCAATTTTTGATGCACAAAAAAAAGATTTAATGCGCAAACGTATATTTTCATAATTTTTTTTCGGAAAAAATATCCACTTTTAGAAAAAAGTTTTTCACAACTTTTTCATGCACCATCATACCCGATCTTGTGGGATTTTTTGGGAATTTTTCGTGAACTTTTTTTGAAAAAAAAATCTTTTTATCTTTTTACGGATATTTGTCTTTTTATTTGATCTTTATCCTATATATATATATATATATATATATATATATATATATATATATATATATATATATATATATATATATATATATGGGGATAGCTTAACTACAATTTTTGTAGCCAACTGGCTACAATCCTCCACAAAAATACACAAACAATAAATCAGGGACCCACAACAAAGAATCAGGGACCCACTGATGCAGGTTTTACTGACCAGGTTTTAATATTTATAATGTCTCGTTATACCTATGGTCTACCATAATGCAATAACGAGCAGTGTACCCGGTCGTGTGTAGTGTAGTATTCGGTAAAAACGAGGTCGTCCCAAGAGCTATGTGTGTGTGGATTAATACTAAGTCTAGGTGTCACTTATTTTAATATGGTTTCGATAAGGAATTAATTAATTACCTACTAAAGCAAATAAAGGAAAGGGTTGTGATCAATAGAGAAGAGTGGTGCTAACCTAGTTACTCATCCTAACTAGTAATGTTTACGTTAATTACTTCCAATTACTTCAGGTTGGGTCAAAGTCGAGAGGACAGTGTTTGGTCTGTTCGCCCTAACCTATCAGCAAAGATGCCACCAATTGAGAAGTCATGTGTCCCCTCATAAGTCCAGTTATTCCTGGTCCCCTAAGCCGAGTCATTAAGTTTCACTACATGCTAGACTTATAATAGTGAGTGCCCGGGCGCTAGCATCTTAGACACTCACCCCCTAATTCTTAAGTTCATCCAAACGGTAGGTGATTAGTTGGTCAAATCGCACAAGTAGAAAGGGTCGTCAGTTGGTCATATCTTACCCTTCCTATCTCAGTCTACTCACTTAGGGTCAGTTGGTCATATATCCTAAGCAACTAACCTCTACCGCCATTCAAAACTACCGAAACAAGGGTAGCTACCAATAAACTATGCATGCATACACTTAGAAATAATTATACGGAAGTAATGTAAACGCAAACAAAACAATTAAGGAATCATAACTAGGCCAGCACCTAGAGGTTCTTAGCCGCTCATATCAACCATACAAATCATTTCAATGTTTAGTGTTACAAAATACATGAATCAAAAGTAAAGAAAAGATAAAAAGCTAATGCTTATCGTAGGGGAGTGATTTCTCCCTTGGAGATAGCTCCGTATGCTCCTCTGGATCTGCGCTTGGCTTCTTCCCACGTTCTCTGATTGTTGGGTGTGAAATGGGATGCTTTGAAATGCTGGAAATCGTGGGGTATTTATAGGCCAGATATGGGTTACGGCGTAACTAATAAAATAGTTACGCCGTAACATGTAAATCTTCGTAAATTGTACTAGAAAAGCTGGTTACGGCGTAACCTTAGGATGGAGTTACGCCATATCTTCAATAAATCCTAGTTACGCCGTAGTTGATGCATGAGTTACGGCGTAATTATCAGCGGCGCGGAACCTCATTTGACCTAATATGGTTACATCGTAATCTTTAGGAGAGTTACACCGTAATCTTCTGATAAGTTGGTTTTCTGAGCCACACATTAGTTACGGCGTAATTGAGAGAATGGAGTTACGCCGTAACTTCTTCAAACTGAGCATACTATGATAAATCTTCACTAAACTTCTCCAAATCCGCGTCTCTTTAGCTCCAATGCTCGTAATTTACCTGAAAGTGGAATAAGATGGAAAACAAGCGTAAATCCATATAAATGATATAAATTACAAGCATTATCAGGGGAAATTGACACTTAATATTTAGGATAATTTGATGTTATCAAATATCCCCCCACTTGAACTCTACTTGCCCTCAAGTAGACCTTATTAGATAGATTCCTAAAAAGATATCTCCCATTACCTGGAAAATATAAGTTTACAAATCCCTTATGCTAGAATAAACAAAGCCGAACACCTCACGAAATGGGAACGAAACACTCAAATCTCTCAACTATTATAAGTGTCAATTTCGAGGTGATCACTCAATCGCACAGTCATAGCATGTATTATATCAATTAAAGCCATCCGAAAACAAACCAGAGAGGACCCCTTGAAACCAATACAAACTGGTGAATCAGTTCTCATCGAGATCTATTTATGCGGTTAATCGTCACAGGGTATCAGCCGCCAAAGCGCGCGAGTACCCTGTTATATACTATATATAAAGGAAAAACCAAAAAGAAAAAAGTAAAAAGTTGAAATGTTGAAGACATATATTTCAAAAGGAAACTATTAATACACATCGAAAACCGGGTTGACCTGGGACGTTTCAAACCCGACGACCTGATTTAATTTGACTTGTTTTCAACCCAACCTGTCGGGTTGAATCGGTTTAAATCGAGTTGTTTTTTTAGCGGAACGGTTCAACCGGTTGAACCACCCGGGTCGAACCAGGTTTCAAATTTGACAAAATTATATGAGAAATGATAAAGTACTTGTGGAACCCGTGACAAATTTAGAAAAATGATAGACCAAGTAATTGTAGTTTTTTGTTTTTGTTTTTAATTTGTTTTGACACATGTACGTTGTCATTTGTATAATGTTATTTTGAAAAATGTTGGTCTTGCATCATTTGAAGGATTAACATATATGAATCGTCTTTTAAAAGTTAATATTTTGTCCGGTAAATCAATAATGTTATGTAAGTTTATTAGAATCACAAAAATAAATAGTATTGTTATCTTTAGCGATAACTATTTGTACCCCAAACAAATAGCTTTGAACAATGTTTAAATATCTATGCAAATTGATAGTACAAGATAATCTTATTATGGTGATACTAATTTTGTAAGGTTACAAGTTTAAAAGCCACACACCAAATAATAAATGCTACACATGTAAAAAAATAGTTACACTGCCTAAATTACTGACAAAACAAGAAAAGACGGTTACACACATTGGTTATACCTCTAAACTATAATATAATATTGCCAACTACATAATAGTGTTGCTTTTTGTAATGCTTGAATCTGTTATTACTAAAATCTTAATAACTCAAAAGTTAAAACAATCTTATCAGAAATATGCTCCCACACTTAGATCGACTCTACATAATTTTCTTGAAAACTGTATATTTCTGATGCTATGCAACCACGCATCAGAATTACAGTTATTCGAAAATGATTCTCTGACGCTACAAATACAGTTTGTTGAAAGAAACTTATGGGTCGTCGGAATTTTGCAGAAAACTAGAAACCGTTGCCACTAGGCGCGGGTACTCGTCTATAGATAAGTATGCAAAAAAATATTTAACTTTCTTTGGTGCGATTCTCAGCTCCCCTGAACATATTATTTGAAACATAAACACTCAAACACAATATTATTTTCTTATAATATGTAAAAATAAAAATAAAAAAAATTATACGAATATCAATTATAGAGATCAAAAAATAACTTGTTCTATAAATTTGAGTGCGCAAATTAAAATGATTCCCTCACACATAAGGTATGCTTGGCGAAATGAGCTAGGCCTGGAGCTGAGGCTGGGACTGGGGCTGAGACTTATATTACAAGCCGAAACTGAAATTTGTATTTTCATAAATTTGTTTGGCAAATTAGCTTAAACTTGACCTTATTTTTGTTGAATTACTAAAAAGGACATAATTAAATAAACATATCGTATATGTTTGACATATTTGTGGGTAAATTAGTAATTAATAGTTTAAAAGCTACGGTCTAAATAATTTTAGCCTCTTTTTATTCGGGCTTATGGTTTTAAAAGTATCTATGCAGTGGCGAATCCTGAAATTTCATGTATGTGTGGCACAATTTTTTTTACCCAAGTTCTAACTAAATAATTAACCCCCAAAACATTGAGCAAAATGAGAGGGAACTACGATAGCCGCTTAACACTTAGATTCCGAGTAACTTTGCATTCCATTAACAAAAGAATTCCATTCTTTAGTGTAATATATTGGATTTCACAAACACATTAAACCGATGATCACAAAGGGGCGTATACTTTAGGTTTTAGAGAGAGAAAGTTTAGAGGTTTAGGGAACTTAGTGAGAGAAAGTAAAAGTATTATTATGAGCTCCAACCCTCTACCTTGGGAGGTAGAGGGTATTTATAGTATCTTACATAAACGCCACCTACGGGCTGTGGATCATGCATACAGTGGGTAAAGACCCGTCCGTCCTCCACGATGTTACATAACTAAATACTACCTAACATTAAATAACTACGACTACGAGCATTCTAACGATTACATATACTTGAGGTGACCGACACTTTAATAACTGGATTTACTAAATCCTAACAATCTCCCCCTAAGGGAGATCACCTCAAATTACATTGAATACAAACAGATATAACATTAAGATTGTTCTTGGATTCTTGTTAAAGTTCTTTGCTCTGTAGCCCATAGTCTTTGATTCTTCATGTTTTACATGTTTAGTTAATCCAAGTGGAGGTCTTTAACCGATCCATGTGATAATGAGTTTTGAGCCAGCTTTGAGATCATCAGCTACCATAAATCTCTGATTCTTCCTCTGTAGTGTTGACATTATGTGATGTTGTGACTTTTGGACCGACATGCTCACATTCTGGATCATGATATCTTCTCATCAAAGTAGCGGAAGCTTTAGATGATTCATGATATTTGCAGCAGCGTAGCAGAAGCTTGGAGTGAAAATATTAGAGTCGTTGATGCACTTATCATGATGTCTTTAGAAATGAATGTGTTGTGTAAGCATACGGCTATGGATTGACCTCTTCATTCTGATCAGCTGCAAACGTCGGATGTACCTGCATACAACAGTTAGCAATAAAGCGCACGAAAGTGTCTTTGATCACTTTCGTTGAATTGAGGTACACGGCCCACGGTTCCATGTTGATCAGTACAAGTACTGCCTGTGATCAGGTATAATTCCGAAGAATATCCTTGACAGGGTTTCGCAGCTGCTCTAGCTGTTCTCAAACCGGAACGTCTCAAAGAAGATAACACGGAGTGAGTGAACCAGCGAATTGAGATTCATTGATTGATGAAAAATGATTTGAAAAACAATCGTGTATTGCTTAATATATGAAGGGTTTTGCAATACAACGAAGGTTTTATGGTAAATCAATTATCAATCATAAACACCTTTTAATTTTGAAAAATTAATATACAGTCGATGTGCTAGAGAAAAGAATTTTAGGCACAACGGCCGGTTTTTCAAAGGCATCCGTCAATCCATAACCTGAACCAGGATTGATTCATAATTTTGAATCTCCCCATTGTTTCTGTTCAGTTGTCACATGGTTGATCTATTGGATAGATCTCACATGCCAGCTACCAAGAGCTTGTTTGATGTTGGCTTTAGAAGGCTTTCCATCTTCATTGTGAATATGTTTGCATATCACTCAGATGTTCAGGCAATACCACAAGGATAATGCGTAGGACTCTTAAGATATAATCTCTCTTTCCACATTGTGTGAAATAGAGAGTCTTCATTTACAGTGTCCTAATGAGATTTTGTGGATGATCTCTTGGCTCTAGACTCAATTGTGCATATTTGGTTCCTATGCCGGAGACTAGGGAGAGGGTCTCCTTCTTCAATATCAACTATCTCTAAGAGAAAGTCGAAAGATAATGTAGGTTCCCCGTGAGAATGAAACAAGTCCTTTTAAGAGAAACTTGAGTAGCTCGGGAAGTTGTAGTGCAGTGCGTCACTGGGTCCATAACGTCTTGTCTTCAATACCAGTGTTACCTTGGTAACCACCAGTAACATATGTATTGAACCCTGTTTCTACCCTAAGGTTGAAATAATAGAGGGCTATTTTATTTCACCCTTTTCTCATTCAATTCTTTTTCATTCTTCAACCCCTTCAGTGCTTACCGAGACTTCATAACTAGAACCTTGTTGGGTTTATTCCAGTACTAGCTCAGCCTCAGTCCGCACACTTCCCGTTTCTCACTTTTCTCCTTTTTTCATCATACCTAAGGACTTCTACACTATCTAGTGGATTCTCCCTGGGTAGATCCCTCCGGCTCTGGCGGGATCGTGGGAACGAATACCTAACATAACCATCCTTATATCACCATACATAAAGTAAATTTGGTCGGTCTTTTTGGTATTGTTCAGCTGCCATTGGAACCAATTGAAAACCATTTGAAAATCAATCCAGATACTTGCGATATATTGTCAAAGCATTTTGTACCTGAATTGTTTTTGATATTTTAGAAAAAGAGCTCCCCCTCAACATGTGCGTTGTGTATTTGAAATTGTTTTGGCACACGGAGGCAAGAGGAAGAATTCAATTCATTGATTAACATTTTCTCAAAATATCGACATCACCTTCCCGATCAAGATTAGTAATTTTTATACTTAGTTAAAGGTATTTTTGGAAAGGATGTGGTTTTCAAAAAATTGCTCCCCCTCAATATGTGCATCGAGATTTGGAAGTGTTTTGCACATATTAGGGAAAACCTGCACTTTGGAACAAATCAATCACATTTCAATCCTTTTTGGTTTGATATAGATGCTCCCCCTTAACATGTGCATGGAAAATTTGAAATCGTTTTGCACATGAACGGAGGAGAGCTTGCTAAACACTTATAAAACCATTTATCGAATTATCAGTTTAAATCCAATTTAAATCACAAATTCTCCCCCGATCACAATTTTTCAAATCATTTGAGAGTTGTGATCTCTGTAGATTTAAATTGATTTTGAAAACTTTTGAGGAGAATTGTGACTTACTTATGAAAACATTTAACCGATAATGATCAAATCTGAGACTTTAGACTCCAAAGATTAAACATGCTTGAGTATCTTTTGAAAACATGACATTAGCCTTGGTCTGAACCAATTGTGTGACAAATAACCTTTTGATTTAATTGAAATCATTCTCCCCCTCAATCAATGACATAAGTTGTTGATTGAGAGATTTAAATTTCGACAGATGTCAAGTCCAAGTTATTTCTTAAAGCTATTAATTTTCATTACTTAACAAATATTTTTCAGAAGAATTTATAGAAGGAAAAATATTTGAAAAGGAAACCTTTGTCTTTTTAGTGACAAGCATTTGTTTTTAGAATCAGAGCATGAGATTTGAAAAATAAGATAAAGCATGGCTCTGTTCTTTCTTTTAAAAAACGGGTTATAGGCAGAAATGACTATAAGCCTTTTGTTTTTCTTTCTCTCAATTTTTTTTATATTTTTTTTAAGAGATTTATGTATATTCGAACAACATCTAAAGACCCGTGTCACTCTTTGAATGACAACACAAAGACCGTAGATGTTATCGAATCAAAAAAAAACATGACAAAATGACAATATTTTTTCAAAATTTTTAGAGTTTTTCAAATTTTTATGGATTTTTGAAAGTTTTATATTTTTCTATTTTATTTTTGTTGGTTTTTGAGATTTTGTATTTTGCTTTTTGAATAAATATTTACAAGAGAAGGATGAAGAAAAACTTTTACTCCTCGTCTTCCTCTTGAAGACGTTTGAGTGTTTCTGGTTGTAGACTCTTTAGACCAAGTCGTGGAAGGATAAACTCAAAACGTTCTCTAGGAAGAGCTTTGGTGAAGATGTCTACTAATTGGTATTCAGTCCTCACAAAATAAAGTTCCACCACACCATTCTCCACTTGCTCCCTGATGAAATGATGTCGAATGTCGATATGCTTTGCTCTCGAATGTTGAACGTTGTTGCAGGAGAGAGCAATGGCCCTTTTGTTATCACAATACAGAGGGATTTTGTTGAATTCAAAGCCATAGTCAGATAATTAGGATCTCATCCAAGGTTGTCAAAATCGCGATCCTGCTCGTAGGATCGTACGATCCTACGATCCTACACACAAAAAACGATCAGGATCTTAACAAGATCGTAATCCATGTAGGATCGCAGCAGGATCGTAGGATCGCACGTAGGATCGTAGGATCGGATCGGATCGTATAGGATCGCCTATTATTAGTTTTTTTTTTTTTTTTTTTTTTTTTTTTTTTTTTTTGTATATTAACTTATTAAGTATAAGTTCATGTCTTAAAGTCCAATAACTAAGAATTTAAAAAAAAAAAAATTATTTTGGTGTTGTTAATTAATTGTCTCTTGCAAAATTAATGAGTGTAAAATCATTATGTTTTTATGAACTATTTAGAAATAGTTTAGATGTGTCTTTTTGGGTTTATTATGAAAAACGATTTCGTGCTTTGTAAAATGTCAGAAGCTTGTTTTTGAAGTAAACTATCTACATACTTGACCAATTTTGTTCATATTTTATTTTATGTTGCATATGCATGAATATTATAATTTAATTTATTTAGTCATCAAGAAAAAAAATCCAGTAATATTATCAGAATATTCTAATTTAATTTATTTGGTCATCAAAAAAAAATTGTGTTGCCCTCTATTATAAATTATGTCGTTTCATTTTCAGATACAATCTTTTTTATCTTTTTGCATTAATCTATATATTGTAACAAAAAAGTTACAGAATCACGTGCTAATAAATTAACATTATCTTTTTGTATAAGTGTTATCACAAAAAAACCTATAATAAAAAAACATTAAAACAAGAAATAGGTGCACCGTTCACGTATGTAGTAACTTTGTGCAAGTATGCATTGCAATATATCTAATATTCTACTATTACGGTACTTGAACATATAACTTTTTCTTTATCATCCATTTAGATTCGTTTATCATATGAAATATTATATAAAATATAAAACTACAACCCCTATACAAAAATATATACATTTTCATAGGATCTTACGATCCCGATCCGATCCTACGATTACGATCTTGCAAAGCCGAAAACGATCCTAGGTAGGATCCCGATCCTGACAACCTTGATCTCATCCATAGGATTTGAGCACAACAAGATGACATGGCTATGTACTCAGCCTCTATAGAGGATATAGATGTACTCATTTGTTTCTTTGAAGACCAGCTCACAAGCTTATCACCCAAAAACTGAGCACCTCCTGACGTGCTTTGACGTGTATCTTGACATCCTGCATGGTTAGCATATGCATAGGCTGTTAGTGACATACTGGTGACCTTCGGGTACCAAAGTCCCATATTGATGGTTCCTTGGAGATACCGAAAGACCCGTTTAACTGCTTCAAGGTGCTTTTTGGTAGGCTTAGCCTGGTATCTAGCACACATGCATACAGCGAACAGAATATCAGGTCTACTGGCTGTGAGGTACATCAGGGATCCAATCATACTTAGATTGATTGATAAAAATGGGAGTGTCAACAGGGTCACAAGAATCAAATCCAAATTTCTTTAAAATCTCATTTGCATATTTAGATTGATTGATAAAAATGCCTCTGGGACTTTGTGAAATTTGTAATCCCAAGAAAAATGACATTTGTCCTATCATTGACATTTGAAATTTGGAGCCCATATCCTTAGAAAAGCGGTCACATTCATTGGGGTTAGTCGAGGCAAAAATAATATCATCAACATAGATTTGAACGTGAATTAAATGTTTGCCTGACTTTCTGGTGAACAATGTCAGATCAACTACTCCTTTGTTGAATCCAGTAGATAGAAGAAACTTTGATAGCGTATCATACCATTTCCTTGAAGCTTGCTTCAAACCGTAAAGAGCCTTCTTCAAGCAATAGACATGTGTAGGATGCTCTGAATTCACAAAACCTTCAGGTTGGCTGACGTATACGACTTCTTTAAGATCTCCGTTAAGAAAAGCCGTCTTTACATCCATCTGATAGACTACCAAACTCTTACTTGCAGCATTAGCCAGGAAGATTCTGATTGCCTCGATACGTGCAACTCGAGCAAATGATTCTTCAAAGTCAATACCCTCCTCTTTACGGTATCCTTTTGCAACCAATGGAGCCTTGTTCTTTAATACATCACCATGCTCATCAAGTTTTACTTTGAAGATCCACTTTAGAGCAATGATCATAGCACAGTCAGGAGCAGGTACTAATTCCCATACATCTAGTCGATCAAACTCATGAATTTCTTCTTGCATGGCATTGAACCAGCTGCCTTCATTCATGGCATTTTTAACGTCTTTTGGTTCGATCTTAGAGAGTACGGAGTTGAAGAAGCACCATAAGGCATCAGTGGCAAGTTGTTTACGAGTGGATACTGGACGAGAAGGGTTTCCAATGATGTTGTCCAATGGATGGTCATGTGTCCATTTTCTAAGGTGTTCATGTGGTTGTTGTTGAGGAACTGAAGTAGTAGAGTCGTTTTCTCCTGATAAAGATGGTTCTGATGATGGTTCAGGAGCAAATATGTTCTCAAAGGGAGCATCTTCAGGAGTAGCAAAGGGATTATCTCCATCATAGGTGCCAGAAATAATTCCATGATGTACACTTGATGATTGAGGATTTGATGATGAGACAGAGTGATCAGCAGCAGGCGCTTCTTGACTCAATGACATAGACACTGAAGGGTTATCTACATTGACAGGGATAGGAGCAGCCTCTGTTGATGGATATGACTGATTATTAGCAATTGGCTCATAGTGTTCATCAAACATTGGATCAAACAATTTCTTCAAATCATCTTCTGAAGGAGGTACATAAGGAGTTGCTGGTGAGAGATTTTGTACAAGAGAAGAACTAATAGGACTACTAGATGAAGGTTGTGATACGGGTCCAGAACTTGATTGTCCTGGAGCCATTTGCCCAGACAGCTCATCAAACGTGACGTTAATAGTTTCCATGATATCTCGGGATCTTTTGTTGTAGATTCGATAACCCTTCTTGTTTGATGCATAACCCACAAAAACTCCAATGTCAGCCTTAGCTCTTAATTTTCCTAAATCTTGACCGTCATTCGTTGGATAGCACAAAGCACTAAATACACGGAGGTAGGAGAGATCAGGTTTTCGTTTATGAACAAGTTCGTATAGAGTTTTTGCATGAGTGGTATGTATGAGGGAATGATTTTAGATGTAGCAAGCAGTGGCAATGGCTTTAGCCCAAAGAAACATTAGAACCTTTGAATAAATTAGCATAGTTCTTGCAGCTTCAACAAGGGTCCGATTTCTTCTTTCAACTACACCATTCTGTTGAGGCGTGCGTGGAACACTTCTTTGATGACTGATTCCAATGCTTTCATAAAATTGACTTAGGTCTTTGTTAACAAACTCAATGCCATTGTCTGTTCGAATAATTCTAACAGTCTTATTAAGTCGAACTTGAAGCTGCTTGATAAGTTTGATGATGACATCTGGAGTTTCATCCTTTGTCCTCAAAAACTTTACCCAATTAAATCGAGAGTAGTCATCAACAACGACTAAAATATGCTTCTTCCCATTAATCGTTTGCACTCTTTTTGGTCCGCACAAATCCATATGAAGGGTATGAAGAACTTCCATAACTGAGTTTGCAGGTTTGGGTTTGTGGGCATATTTCCTGCTTTTTCCCAATTGGCATGCTGAACAAAGATAATCTTTTTCATACTTTAATCTGGGTAAGCCTCTTACAAGGTCCTTTCTGGAAAGATCATTAATGGTGCTGAAGTTTAAGTGATTGAGATGACGATGCCATAACCTTGACTTTGTTTTCGAAGCCTTTGACAACAAGCAGATTGGAGAAGACTTCATCATGTCTTCGATAGAGATGGTGTATAGATTTGAACCCCGTGTTCCTCTTAAAAGTTCTACACCATCAAGTTCTCTAACGAAGCAAGTATGTTTTCTAAAAGCCACCTCTAGATCGGAATCACATAATTGACCAACAGAAAACAAGTTATGACCAAGACCTTCAACATAATATACCCTGGAGATTACACTATTACCAACAACATAGTCTCCATAACCCATAATTGCACCAAAATAGTCATTCCCGAATCTAACAGTCCCGATAAATTTACTCACGAAGTTCATGAGCCGCGAGCGATCTCCAGTCATATGCTTGGAACAGCCTGAGTCCAGGTACCACAGAACGATTTGAACGATCTGCAGTTGAACACAGACAAGAATGGATAACTGGATAATTGGGAACCCCATGCAATAATGGGTTCCACTTGGTTAGAAAAAGAGATTGGAACAACCACATCAGAAACTGAGTCAATAAAACCATTAGTGGTAGACGCCGGGCTAGTAGAAACAGTAGATCTATTCAAAACATGTTCACTTCTTAAAGGTATAGTTCTGCCAGCGGGCATCCATTTCCTAATGGGCATTGACTTAGAAAATTTAGGGCACAACTCATTAAGATTAAATTTGCGGCCAGTAGGTATCCATTGATAACATATATTACTAAATTTTCTTCCTGTGGGTTTCCAATATTTTCTAACCTTCTTCCGCCTTTGCTTTCTAGCCTTCTTAGCTTGATTTTTGGCATTAACAATTTTAACTGGGCATTTAACAGCATTAATCAAATCATTCACACCACATTCATGATTAGTAACAGAAATCAAGTAATCATCATTACATGTTTTGCAGATAGTAGCAGAATTCGAATTAATTACAGTACGCTTATAGCTAATACTATAATCAACACAATTCGTTTTATTCAACTCAAACTTAATGTTCCTAGGGTGGTCTTCTACTCTCTTCCATTGCACATTCTTAGCTTGCGAGGTCCTATCTTGCTTTGTATTGCCTGGAGGCTTTGACCCGCTTGCTTTTGTGTCACTGATTACTCCTGTAGTGGGAATTATGGGAACATTAGTTGGTTGGGCTACCTTTTGCATTCCTGAACTAGAAGTGCAGGGATCTGAACTACTTGAAGGCACTTTAGAGTTCACTTTCTTAACACTGGGCATAGAATGGGTTGCATTCTTAGCACTAGGCATATAACAAGGCATCACAGCTTTATCTTTCTTACACAAGGATTTAGGACATGTTGCTCTTAAACATTCTAACAGCTCCTGAGATCGTTTGGCCTGAATGCAAGCAAACCTAATTTCACTATCAAGTGGCTTATTTATGAAATCCTCTTCTACAATCTCACGGAGACATTCTAGATTATCCTTAAGGTGAGCAAAATAGTTATGAAACACAAGTTCGTTATTTCTAAGATGAGGAGGAATGTATTTGACAGTCACAGTATATTTAGAGTCTGCAGATGACTTTGATGCAACATTCTCATTAAAGACAAGTGGCATTTTCCCTTTTACCTGACTCCTCAGATTCTCAATTGCCTTTTGTAAAGACGTTATTTTTTCGTTTTTCTTATCACGAGTGACTTTCATTGAATCATATAACTCTTTAAAATGTCGTTTAACTTTTTCATTTTCTTCTAGAAAACTCTCATTTTCCTTTTGTAAAACATTAACCAAGTTTTGAAGATGAAAAGTTTGAGAACACTGAGAATCTAAAGGAGGAGGCATTTGGGAGCCAGTCACATTGTTCTTTTCACCCTTTAATTGTGAAATTTGGGCTTTTAACTTTCTGATCGTGTTACAATGAGCTTGAATCTGTTCGTCACGTTTGTTTATTTCAAAAAGTGCATCAAACTCTGGAACATTTGAGGATGTCTTGATGTTTGAGGTTTTGACATTTTCTTTGAGATGTTGATATTTTAGTTGCAAATTAAAATGTTCAACTTCTAGCTTAGAAAAGTGTTTTACCAAATTATCGTGATCATCCTGATCAATTTTCTCATTTAGTTCTGAGTTTTTGTTTTCAAGCTCAATGACACGATCATGGGAAACTTTCAAAGCGACAGTTAATTCATGAAATTGAGAAGCAGTAATAGAATGCGTAATAACAGTATAAAACACATCTTGAGCCAAACAACTTAATACTAAGTTCTCATTTAAGATATGCAGATTCTTCCTTTCAATTTCATTATATTTGAGTTCCCGTTCATAATCATTGACCTCAACTATCATTGCATCAAATTCCTTTTCCATTTCTTTAATGTCTGACTCTATCCCCTTTTGAAGACTCTCAAATTGACCTTTTAATTGTTTAAAGAAAGGCATGACCTCAGTTAAATAACATTCTTTAGTTTGCTCAAAACTCCTTTCCCCTTCAGTTATCCCTGTAGGTGTGATTCTCTTCTTACATATCTTCTCAAAATCAACGAATAGTTGATACACAACATACAGGCTGATTAAGGTCTTACTATTAGTGGAAATAGTTCTAGGAACTAAATGCATTGGTGTATTTGAAGGATACACAGTAGCTGCAGGCACTTTCCTAAGGGGAGTGTTTGTTTCAACAAGTACTTTAGCTTTTTGCTTATCCATATCTTTCTTCCAAAAAATCTGTTCTGGGGTTAGTTGAGTTTGAGGCTTAAACATGTTCAGAGAGATCCAATTCTCTTTAGTGTAATCATGGGGTTTGATCGTTATGTTTTTCTTTTTACACTCAGGATCTTTTAGCTTCTTATCCATTTTATCCCTAGAGGCATCTTCTAATTTTCTATCCTCTTCCATGCTTCCAGTACATGATGGTTTTTGCCTATGCTTGAGGATCTCATTACCATCATATACAATCATATGGAAAGCTTTAGCCTTTTTACAATACTCGGGATTTGGCTCCTCTACTAGGGGAATACTATGCTTATCACTTAAGACTCTGTGCTTAGTGATCATGTGAGCAGTCTGAATGGTATTCCCTTGTACGTACAACTTATTTTCAAGCTTGTTTTTCAAAGTTTTTATATTGGAAAAATCAATCAAGAGTTTTGATTCCTTAGCATTAAATTCTTGTTTAAGCACTTTAACATTATCTTGAAGTTCTTGCTTTTGCTTAACAGTTTTAGAAAGCTTTTCTCTTGTTTTATCAATTCTTCTCTAAAATTACTTTTTCTAATAATTGTACGCATTTGGTTATCCATTTCCTACTCACGGGTAGTTAACTCAAACTTAGCATGTTATTCATAAATGGCAACTTGTTCTTTATAGGCATTCAGTTCAGAGATAACAGAATCATCAGGAGCACGTGCAATATATTCATCAAAAACATAGTCATCATTAACTGCAGAAGATGCATTACTTGGTACAATCTCACTTTCACTTTGTGTCACATATTGATCATATGGGACAATATTACTATTACCCTCATTATCAATATCTGATTCATAAGTTTCAAGAGATTGTACTTCGTTATGTATCTTTTGCTCATCCACCTCATCGTATAGTTTTAATACCTCTGAGATGATTGAATCTTTGGATGGACCAGCATGTTGTGGTGATGAGACCTTTGGAGACACCATAGGTGAAATGCTAGCCATGAAGATTGTCTGGGCAGTAGGTTCATCATCGACATCAGAGTCAAATGCATCACAGTCAGCAACTTGAAAGGCATTTTGATGATTGTGACCTATTTCCTGAATTGGCTGCTCATCCACATCAGCATCATAGGTTTTGGCATTTCCCTCAGCAAGAAACATCAACTCTTCTTCATCCAAAACCGCTCCACTGTCCTGAGCTTGTACTAGCAGCATCTAGTCCCTAAAGTATTCTGCATTTTGAGGGCATTTTGAAGATGTGCAGTTTCTCGTAATATGACCTTCACCACCATAGTTGTAACACTTGATTGACTTTCCTTGTCCTTGATTTACATTCCTTCCATGATTCTGATTACCCATATATCTACCACCACCGTCAGCATTCTCATATTCAGCTCCAACATTACCTTGCTCATTATGTGGAAGGTACGCATTTTGTCTTCCTTGCACATTTTGCACCACTACCTTTCCTTCTCTTATTGTAGCATGATTGTGGAGATTAGAAGCTGATCAAGTTCAGGTTTTGTTTAACCATTTGAGCCACTTGATGAGCAACTTGTTCCAAGAATCTGTCTGAGGGTTGATACCCTGGATCAGGAATGAGTTTGTGTTTACCGTTACCCATTGGTATGACTTGAGAAGCTTTGGTGGTAATTCCTACATTGGTGTAAAAAGTTGTTGAATCATTTGACGAACTTGCTTCTCCCTGTTTAGATTTGAACTGTTCAAAAATCATTCGTTCAAACATAGCATGTCTCTCATTCTGAAGCAGGAATGCATACAATTGTTCATAGTTAGTGTTCCTCAAACCCTTAGTTAACTTTACTGAAGTGACAAATTTGTGCCATTCGGGATTTATATTGTTCACAAACTTTGAGTTTAGCTGAATATTTGGCATAGTCATTTTGATATTCCTCATGTCATTCACAAGCTTGTGGAACCTCACGTAATATTCAGTGACACTTTCCCCTGGTTTTATCTTAAAGTGCTCAAAGTCATCATACAGTTGGGATTCTCTGTCTTCTTTAGTTAATTCAGAACCAGAGAGAAGCAACTTGACATTGTCCCAAACTGCCTTAGCTTCAGTGTTATGATTGATTAACTTGTAGATGTCTTTTGGAAGACCCTGAAGTATAATGTTTGAAGCCCTGATATCAGCATCGTATCTCTTCTTCTCCTTATCACTTAGCTCATCACACGTCTTTGGTCTGTCCAAACCTAAGATCACTGTACCATCCGCAGCAGTTTCAAGTATTTATCTTGTAGTCTCAATCTGATAAGGTCCTTCATCAATTGATTTGAGAATGTTGAGCCCATTTTCCTTTCCCAAACAATACAACCTAATTCGTTGAGCCCATGAGTCATAGTCAGTTCTGTCAAGCATGGGTGGACGAGTATCTGATCCAGCTGCTTGAACGTCCTCACCAACAGAAGAGATGATTGTAGGCACGTTGGTAGACATGATTACAGATTTCACGGGATTTTATAACTCTATGATTAAACCGGGAAATAGATTCTTTCACGGGATTTTACTAAATCAAGAGAAAACCGTATCAGAAACAATAAGTAATCAAGTCGCTATAAACCTTGAAGACAAGTCGCTAAGTAGACAAGTCGCTTTAGTGTACAAGTCGCTAGGCTCACAAGTTGCTAGAATGACAACTTGCTAGAAGCACAAGTCGCTAGAGTAACAACTCGCTAAGTGGACAAGTCGCTAAAGAACAACTCGCTAGACTGAATAGTATGACCACTACTTTGTACTATATGTCGCTTTGTCTCAAAAGACAAGATCGCTAGGGCACAAGTTGCTTCCCACAATAAAGTCAAGTCGCTGAAGATTGTAAAGACAAGTCACTAGCTAAAATGGTACAGCCACTACTTTGTACTATTTGTCGCTTTGTCTCAAAAGACAAGTCGCTAGGGCACAAGTCGCTACCACAACAGCTACAAGTCGCTGAATAATACAGAAGCAAGTCGCTACAAAGAACACTATTCCGAGACTCAAGTAGCTAGCTAGAAAAGTTCAAACACAACACTTTTCAATCCAAAACTAACCCAACCACTGATTCAAGCTTTCCAAATCAAATCCCAAGCACTTACAATGATTCTAAACACAAAATTACAGTCAAATCAAAACTTTAACACAAGAAATGATCCAAATGATGCAAATACCACTAAACTTTTTCAAACCCAAAAACCATATAAAACCACTAGAAATCCAAGAACATGTAAGAGAGATGATCAAACCATGGCTCTTGATACCATTTGTAATATATTGGATTTCACAAACACATCAAACCATGATCACAAAGGGGCGTATACTTTAGGTTTTAGAGAGAGAAAGTTTAGAGGTTTAGGGAACTTAGTAAGAGAAAGTAAAAGTATTATTATGATCTCCAACCCTCTACCTTGGGAGGTAGAGGGTATTTATAGTATCTTACATAAACGCCACATATTGGCTGTGGATCAGGCATACAGTGGGTAAAGACCCGTCCGTCCTCCACGTTTTTACATAACTAAATACTACCTAACATTAAATAACTATGACTACGAGCATTCTAACGATTACATATACTTGAGGTGACCGACACTTTAATAACTGGATTTACTAAATCCTAACATTTAGATTTCTCAAAATCTTTTAGTTTTTGCAATGAACCATCCATGTTATCATCACTGGATTCCATGTCTTCACAGGAGCTTTCTTTTGTTAAACTAAAAGTGGTGCACCTGCTTTTTTCTTTCATTTTTCCTGAATTGAAACTTGTTCTTTTGTCCATTTTTTTTAATATCGTTATAGCTCTTTGCGTTTGTGTTCTTTTTGAATCTATCCGACTTTAACACTAGTTGTGCACGTTTTTTACCCTTGTTACACGACTTGCAAGAGCAAGTTTTAGTATGCTTTTTTTTAATCTTTTTTCAACTCCTTTGTAGCTGTTGACAATTCATCCCTTGAAACGAAGTTTCTATTTTTGGTAGTGAATGAGTCACCTTTTTGTAAATCTTCTTGTGGTGTTGCCAAAACATTGTTTAAACCCTTGTCTAAAGTACAAAGATTCCTGAGTTCATGCCTAGTACTAGGCCTTTTGGGTAAAAATAAAACTACTTCACCTGGCAATCCATATGTGGCACGTGCTACAGGTAGCCAAGCCTTAGCTCCGCCCCTGTATCTATAAGCCGTAACGTCAAACAAGACTTATTATACAAGCCAGTTTATTTTAAAAGTTTAAGTTTCCGTTAGCCTCGATAAGCCTTCTCCGGTTCTCCCAAAGACCCAAACACAGCCTTAACATAATAAACCAAATAGTTCTTTCAAAGAAAAAAAACGCGATCCAACCTTCACCTTCTCAATTGAATATAATTTATCGTCGAATGTTAGAACCAGGGTTTAAAACACAAAATGACATAACCCTAACCCACGCGTCACCGGTAACCACCACAACAACATCCACCACTAACCGCCGCATACACCGGCGGCCTCACCATCGCATACTTAACCAACTTTCTCAATGAAAAAGGTATCTTCATTAGTTCCTTCCGTCAGTTAGGTTTCATGAGTGTTCAAAACCAATGTCAATTTGATTTATTATTCAGTAACAGTGTATCTGTTTAGATTTGTTATATATGTGAATTAGCAAAATTCTGACGAGTTAGGGCTTTAATGTTGATTTTGTGATATTGTTTGTGTTTTAATGAAGTTTAGATTAGGCGCACTGGCGTATACGGTGCGATTTTTGTGAAGTGCTTCTCTTGAAGTTGAGGATTTGTGGAAGTTGTAGCATAGACTGATATTTAGACAATTGCGGAAGTGTTTTAGTCACTTTGATGAAGTTTAGATTAGGTGCACTGTCGTATTGTTTACGTTTAAAGTGATTGTAATTGATTATTTGTGTTTCTTTAGGTTCCGATCAAGACTTTGGTTATTGATGGTAATTGTAGAGTGGAGAATTGGGGTTTAAGTACACGACAACCTTAGTAATCTTTACCATTAAAGGCATGATCCATAAACAGCAAACACACACAATGCACTATTGGTATGAGTTTTATACTATATGATTAATTTATCTCACTTCTTGTAGCATAGACTGATATTTGGACAATTATGAGCAAATTGATTGCACGATTCACCCATTTCTGCAAGGTTTGTTTTCTTATAATTCTTATTCTTTGCTAGTAGCATTTTTTATAGTGGTCTTTGGGAGTGCTTAACCAAACATGCTATCAGATTATTTGTGATTAGTTTAAGTAGTTTTGGATATGACTTTTTTTTATAGTAGCTTATATTGGACTAGCTTATTTGTCAAGGGTTTCTTGTTAATAATTATCCTGCACATTATTTATTGTACCCGCTACATAGTCTTGTGACTCGCTTTTTGACATCCGCAACATATTTGGTCAACCTATAAATAGCAGTAACATTTCTTCATATTGTTTTCTTTCCCTATCCGAGGCATATGAAAGGATGTTTTATAGTATCAGATAAAGGATCTTTTTCAATGGTTGAGGCATTGCCCTTTGTGGTTTAGTGTTCACACGCACACACATTTTGCCGTAACTGGTTAGGTTACAGTACCAATGAAAGACCAGTAGTTAATATTTAGCTTTGGTTAGGCTAATGTTTCAGACGTTGAAGAGATATCGGAAATACTTAGGCAGGTTCAAGAAGGATCCTTGAAGGTTAACACTTAAAAAAGTCAAAATCCGTTTGAACATATAGTTTGTTATAATGTCTGACGGTAAATAGATTGTGTTTTAGGTTCTTTTTGTATCATTGGAGTGATTACTAAATGCAGAATTTACATCCATATTTTCTGCAACTTCATCATATCGCTTGTTGTAATTGATGAAGCTCACTGTATGACTGAATAGTGCGTTGACATAGTTTTTGTTTCTAATATTCCTTTATATCATACTGCATCTATTATCAATATAATTTGCCTCCATTAACAGGTCACATAACTTCCGCCCTTCGTATATGAGGCTTAGAGCGTCTTTGCTTCGTGCTACTCTAGGAATCGAGTGCATTCTTGCAATGACTGCAACTGCAATGATGAAAACATTAAATGATGTGATGTGCTCCCTCGAGATTCCTCCTACTGCTTTTGCTCAAACAACACAAATTCAAATTAGGTACAATTTGCAGTCGTCTGTATCTATGAGCAGAAATAGGCAAGTGAAACATGATTACTATATGCAATGTATTTGTACTATTTGATCATGTTCATGACCTTAATTTGTCGATGAATGTAGATAGAAGGATTTTATGGCGTTGATCAAGGCTTCACCTTAGACAGAGGTTAAAAACATAATATTTATGGCTAATATCAGGTATGTATGATCTTCTATCATTTTTTGCACAACGTGTTTACCACCTTAAAGTGTAAGATTCAGCTCAACGTATATTTACATCTAGAATCTAATTGCAGTCAGAAACAGAGATGATTAGCAAGTTTTTATATGATAGCAATATCCGGTCAAAGGTTAGTACCTGATATCTTTCTTTAGATCACTTGCATGACAAAAACCTTTTGTGGTTGAACCTAACATTATTCAGTTGCCAATAGTGTTACCTTGGTTTTTCCCTGCCAAAGATCAAAGGCGTACACACCCAGTTGTGTTCTAAACCTTTTGTGTTTGATGATCATATGGAAAGTCGAGCATGGTAATCAAAGTGTACGAAATACAAGCGTGAGCTTACGGTACATTGATTGGTTAGATTATCAGGATCTCAAATTGTTGGGTGATGGATTTGAACCGCTTGAAATATGTAAACTAATTTCCATTATGTGTAGGGTAGTGAATGAACCATTTGAAAGTGTTACACCCGTATCCCGAAATACAAATTGGCCCCACCCAGATGAATATGGTCTAAGGACTTGACAGGATTGACTAGTTAACCCGATAGTCAAACTAATAATTATTAAATGTCATGTTATAGATATGTCTTGGAATTATTATGTGAATGGCTAAGGTTCATGTGCTCGAAGTGCCTTAGCTTGGATTCGGAACATTGTTTGGCTATGTGGATGATTGTATGTGAAGGAAGTTTGGCAATATATGATAATAGGAGCTAGGTAGACACCGAGCTCATGTGATAAGTTTGTACCCCCGACAGTCTTTTATGGTTTGTAAATGTATCGTTAATTAACAAGTAAAAGTCATAGTTATTATGGTATTTTGGAGTGTTTGGGTCGAAGTGTATTTCTTACCCATTTTGAAGTCAAACGGGTCAAGTAACCTTTTTGTATATTAAAGAATGTTTTTTATAGCTTATATGGTATTAACTTAAAGTTGTAAGGGTCCAATGATCATTTGTGTCAAAATGGGTAGGTTGGTATTGTGCAGTTTTGCTGTCAAAATGTGCAGGTCAGTAGGCCTGACGACATCGCAGTTTATGGGCGACAGAGTCCTGCTCAGTTGGGACGGCGTCAGGCTTAAAATCCCCTAAGCCGTCGCGTGTTAAATCTGAATGTATTTTGGGTCATGGCCAAAGGGTGACGGCGTCGCTCCCTATAAGGTGACGGCGTCAGCCCGCTATACAATTTTCAAAACGATTATTTTGTTAAAGTTAAATGTTATTGATTAAAGAAGTTATCGAATATGTGTCATATAAGAGTTGTTAAAGGTTAAATGTCATGGTTTTGTCAAGAGTTTAACGAGAAAAAGGTAATAGTCACACGTTTCGGGTCAAAGTGTTAAAATTCGAGTAAATTCCGGTCAAACCGGAATCGGGGCGTAACAGAAAGCATTTCACATGATTTTGGTTTCAATGGGAATAGCCTAGCAGAAGGTATCTTCTTGTTTTCACATGTCCTGGTGGTGCCTTCATTGGTTCTCTGTTTAGTGGTGCCTTCATTGGTTCTCCGTTTAGTGGTTGGATTGCTGATGAATCCTTGAGGAAGCGTAATTGACCAAATTATAGATCATTTGATTCCAACTTAATATATTACTGAATTATAATAAGAAACAAGATATCCCTTTAGTTTTAAATCCTTATGTGGTGTTGATCAATAACCTTACATTCTTATGCAGAAATATCAAGGAACGAGACGATTAGGAGGCAATCTGTCATTGTCAAATCCACTTTATGGCTATTACCTTGTTCAAAAAGGTAAAAGTTTGAAACTATTGTTATTTTTGCAGCGCACCTCTTTGGAGCAGGTTGTGGCCTTCACGTTGTTTAATGTGTAAGGTACGGAATTATTGTGAACAAGACACATGAATTTTTCAAGGGTTGGTCACATTGTAAATATTTGAAATGGCAAAAGGGTTGGGTCACACAGACTAGATAACGGGTCAAAATATGTATCATTTTGTATGGGTCATGTCAAAATGTGAGATTGACTCGGGGATTTCTTTTCTCAAGGAACCACGGGTCATAATGATTTTAGAAGTTGTACCAATATTTATCAAGTTATTTAGCTAGAGTTTTGACCTATTTGGCATGTTCCCTTGTAAGCTAATTATCTTAGAAATGTACGTGCTTGACCATGTACGTGCTTGACACATCAGACACGAAGCAAAACCTAAATCGACCTTTTGACAAGTAAAAGGTTTTAGGGATAAATCGAAATTGCGGAATCTTGAAATGCCTCTAATTTGGCTATATACTTTTCTTGCATGATCTAATCTCTATTTCTAGATTGCTTTAGTTCCTGTATGTAAGTACTTTTCCCTATACTATCACAAATCTTGAAACCGTAGTTCACCTTACTTGGCTGACCTTTGTTTCAACATTATGTAATGATTTCTTATCACCCTTTTTATGCTCAGATTGTTCTACTGTTGGGTGCAAATCTGCAACATGTGATCAATACTTTAGCATTGAAAAATGCTGGAATTACTGGTTATTTACTGAAGCTAGGTTAAAGCCTCGAGACAAGTTTTTCTTGTTTGTGATGATTAGTGTATAAATCACACGGCGGATGAATTTGATTGGTTATTGGTTTAGTTCGTGTCGAGGTTCGACCATATTATTTGTGTTTTGTGAATAAATTATCACTTGTGAATGAAGTTAATATATTGATTTTCGCTATTACAAAGTTTTAGATTCTAGTTCGTAAAAATAAGTAAGCAGTGAAATGAAAACTAGATCTATTTTTTTTTGGGTTATATGATCATATTAGTGACCACTTATTTGGTTTCTAATTTAACAAAAAGTGTAGAATGGCGGGAACACTTTGAAGCCGGGTGCCTTTTGGCACCAGCCATTGTCCACCCCACAAAGAATAGCTCCGGCAACTCTCCTGGTCTAGTGGGGCACTAACTGGAGTGAGCATGAGCCAAGACTCGGACCCCTGAGCTCTTATTCCACAAAGTCTCTCCAGCGTGCCCATATTTTTATGTATATTTCGTCACTAATGGTATATATTTCGTTAGTGACGAAATATTTCTTGTGACGTAGTGACGTATATGAGATAGTGGTCTCTAATAGTTTGTAGCCTGTGACCACTATCTCGTCACTAATGGTATATATTTTGTCACTACGTCACTGTGAAGAAATATTTCGTCACTAACTCGGTAAAACACGAATATCTTGGTCACATTTTAGTGACGAAGCATATTTTGGTCTCTAATTGAATTTGTGACGGAGCTTTAGTGACGAGACGACTGAATTTTTGGTCACTAACGGTTTGTGACCACATTTTACACTGTTAGTGACGAAATCACTTATTTCACTAAAGGGCTTTTTTCTTGTAGTGTATATTGTTGCTTCATCTGGATTCCATCACGCTGATGGAAACACTCCACACAAACCATGAGGAGCATATATGATTACGTACAATATTTCAAAAGTAATTATATTGAACTTGAGCATGTAAAATGTTTAAAAATGTCTTCATAAAACCAAGCATAGGACTTATGGTAGGTGAAATGTAATCCAAATAATTTTTTTCTCGACAAATAGATTATATAGTTTAAGATGCTTGCATAAGATGAACGAGTTTCTCCAAATTTGCTACCCATGAACCATCGTTTGCAACATATGCTGCTTCAGCCTTGTTCTTCCACTTAGTCGCGTTCTTCCTTAGCGCATTCCCTTTTTCTCCAGTCATCAACTCAACCACTAGCTTTCCCACTTCGTCGCGCTTTACATCATTGTCAATCTCCATGGCAACACCCCACTTGTTGCAACATAGCCAACAACACTACAAGAAAAAGTAGCTTTAGTGACGAGAATTCAGTGACGAAAATTTTTTTTGGTCACTATTTAGATGAAAATAGTGACGATATAATTTTTCGTCATTATTTTTGGTCATCGGTAGAAAATCAGTGACGAAACTTATAGTAGTCACTAGTTAGTCACTAAATTACATGAATAGTGACGAGAAATTTCGTCATTAAAATTAGTGACGAAATTTTGGTCACTATTTCACATATTGCTAACTCTATAAAATGATTAAATATAAAGGCATTTAGATATGTACTTATTAAAACTTGCATATTCGTATATTAATCCAAAAATCGTAAACACTATCAAACATTTAAAAAAGTAACTTATAAAAAGTAAAAGAATTCCAGCTAATAAACTTGTATATCATAAGACCCGACCTGATCTTGTTTGGCACTATTTTCATCAGATCTCAAAATTGCACATATTTAACTTTCTTTGATGTATTATCCCATAAACATATTATTTGAAACCAATGTTTTGACCGCCAGGTCAACCCGGTTTATTAATTGACCCGATCAAGTCACCGGGTTAACGGTTTGACCGGCAGGTCAACCCGGTTTTCTATTGAAAAAAACTATTTTTTAAGCGGTTCTACTACCGGATCAACACGGTTAGTTTATAACAGAAGATTGAAAAAAACCTAACCCGGTCGGGTTTCGAGCACCAGGTCGACTCAAGTCACTTAAAACCCAATAGGTTTAACTGGTTATCTCGTTTCTAAAAATCTGGTTTATTTTACCCGTCTTTTTTACCGGACCCGGTTCGACCGGTTGAACTGGGTTTTAAAACATGGTTTGAAACATAAACTTTCAAATTTCATGTTAAAAAAAAAAAAAAAAAGAAAAAAAAAAAAAAAGAGAAAAAACTTGTATATCAAACATTCAAACATTTAGAAAAATAACTTACAAAAAATAATTCATAAACATTTAAAAAAATTACTTATCAAACTTGTTTAAAAAACCCAACCCGATCTCATAACCGTATATTAGATCTCTAACACTGTTCATCATCACTCTCATTTATCCACCATGTAAATTCATCTCTCTCGTTCTCATTGCTCTCATCATGTCAAGCTCTCGTTCTCATTGCTCTCATCATCTCACTGTTACGGTTCGGATCTCAAGCTCTCATTTGATTGTTATGTTAAATTTAGGGCTAAAATTATTCTGTTATTTTAATTTGATTTTTATGTTAAAATTATGGCTTGTTATGTTAAATTTAGGGCTTGTTTTGTTGCTTTAACTGCTAATTACCCTGATTAAGTGATTATGCTTTTTAGTAAGTGTTTTAGTGGATAATTGCTCTGAAAAAAATTGAATATGATTAAGTGAGTATTGTGAATTGGGAGCAAATATTCTTTTGCACACTAAAACTTTGGTTTACTTTTGTTAGTATGTTATTCGATGTGCTTACCAGGTGTTTGGTTAAATACTCTGGATTTTTTCTGCGTTGGGGTAGGTTTGTAGTGAAATTTTGATGGTTTTGAAGATTAACTGACGGTTAGGGATATGGTTTAGATTAGACTAAACGTTGTGGTTTGATAAATACGAATATGATCGGTGCAAGAAACATGTATATTAATGTATGATTCATGGCACTTGATCAAATTTTTGAATTGATAGTTACACTATCATACCATGTGTCGAAAGGGATACTTGCGCAGTGGTGTAATCAGGGAATTAGGTATAATGCTAAATGTTTTTTATACGTCGAATATCGTTTATGTTTAGTTATCGTTGCTGCGCCTGTTAGATTGCGTTAGTTTTAGTTAGAGTAGTTACGAGATTAGATAGTGTCTACATGTGCGTGTCTATATATAGAGTAGCATTTGATCGTTGTATCATATTGCACACAATACTTATCTTCTTGTTCATTACCTTAGTTAGGGAATGATGTATCGAAAGGGGATACTTGCTCGTTGGATTAATCAAGGAATTAGGTATAGTCATTGGTTAAATGTTATGTAATGCGGTTGAAATTTTTAATGTTTCGTACTTCGTATTGATTGAATGTAGTTTGTGTAGTGGGTAGTTAAGTTTAGTTATCATTAGTTGATTTATTGGACATGCTTCTAGCCTATTTATTGAACAATAGAAACTTAGCTGCAAACATAGGTTCGATGTGATTAATCAGTTTAAGTTAGGGAGATTCTAGAATACGTGATTAAGGTGGCTGAAGAGAAAAAGGTAGCATTTTAAATTGGTCTTGGACCAGTCAGGACTTTTGGACCAATAACTTTGGGTCTATAAAAGAATACAACCAGGTCCGTTAAATCAAACAATTCTTGCACGGGTATAGCAAATTCATGGGTGTTTGGTACCGAGAATCAAATAAGGTGGTAGTAGGGAATGAAAATGTAAAGAAGGAGAATCAGTTCGGGAAAAAAATGTGATTCAATTGTTTGGTATGGATGGAGCAAAATGAATCAACATTTTGATGTTTACAAGGAGTTTCTTACCCACGCGTTGCGTCAAAATGTAGTATATATGTACAAAAGTTTATTTATATAAGTTGAAGTCCATTTGGATACAAGTAGTTAATTATAGCAAAACTATGAAGTATTTATCCAACATTTTATAACTAGTGTTTCTATTCTAATATATACACAAGTATCCTCTGTAATGTCTCCTAAAGTTTTTATATTGGCTTTGGTATATTTTTTTACCAACAAATCAAACAGACAAACATTTACATACCGTGACAACTATTATGTCATGTGGATGAGAAGTTATAAAACATGGGTCCGAATAGGAGCTGCA
The DNA here is from genome assembly GCA_019973895.1 of Chrysanthemum seticuspe. Classification (NCBI taxonomy): domain Eukaryota; kingdom Viridiplantae; phylum Streptophyta; class Magnoliopsida; order Asterales; family Asteraceae; genus Chrysanthemum; species Chrysanthemum seticuspe. Next base: position 342,403,036 of record BPTQ01000008.1, on the reverse strand, counting down.
TGTACAACTATTTTTTTTTTTCTTTCGGTATAAGCATTCAAGTATCTTGGCTCGTGGGTTTTGCTATTATCTTTCCAGCCTAAAAAGTGTTATTAGCATGACTACAACAACCCAATTGGTGCAGTCACCGGCTCTAACAAACTGTTGTATATGCATCTAAAATTCGCATCTTAAGCTGAGCTATAGAAAAGTATTGATCCGTTTTTCCAACAATACCGCACATGCAGATAGGGTTACTTTCTATCAACCCTGCATATTCCGGACAACAGGCTTTGTCCGGTTTAGTAAGGTTGCTTCCAACCTGAACAAACGTCAAACAATCTGAAACATTAGCCAATGCTGTAAGACAATCAGGCGCTGCCGTTGGTGGCTTTGTAATGGTAAAAAACTATTAAAGACTTGCATTGATAGTCATGGGGCAAGGTGCAAGATGCAACACTTGCTTCATGTAAAAAAGGATTAGATAACTAAAGAAAATTAAGAGAACTGTACTCAGTTGGTAGGCATTATCAAGTAGGATTATATATGACTGAAAGTGTGTGAGACCCATGGCATGTGTATCTATATGTGTAGGCTGTATTTAGTATCTGAAGCTAATCAATCTGACCCTAAGATTGTTTTTCTTTTTTCCAGATCTGCATAATAGAGAGAGCAAAGGAATGGAACCCAACTTTCAAAGTGACTTGATTACAACTATAAGTGACTAAATAGAGCACATGATTTTTTTAACATTCTTTATACTAAAAATGAGAAGAACAGTAGTAACATAGCTTCTTGTTGCTGTATTGATTTTATTTTGTTTTTTATGTAGATTTGGAACAAGACCTAAACCAAACGACTTGCTGCACCACCACTAACTGGAACATGAACGAACCTCCTTTGGTTAGTCGTCTAACTCTAACTCAACTCTCTCTTTATTCGAATCATACCCGTTTTTCTGATTTATCATCCCGCTACTATGCTTTTTACTTTTCAAATGTCACTTATGTATGACTATGGCCGGCAATATTTGAAGCTATATATCATCGTTAATTGTAACTGTTTCTGTTTAGAGTTTGAATTGGTTGTTAGCGCAAAGTGATTGTAATTACCCCCTTATTTGAAGCTATATCATCGGAATAGATCTGGTTATAGGTGAAATTAGATCTGTTTGAGTCAAAAAGGTGCAGATTGACCTAAAACCCCCTTATTTCACACAGTAACTAAATTCTTCATATACAACTCATACCCTGGATTGACCCACTTATAGTTTAAATGTATTGAAATTGCCACCTTTACTATGAAATGAGATTTCATATTATTGGATTGTTTTGATTTTGATAACCAAGTGTGTGAGGTGCTTACAGATAACCAAGTGTGTGAGGTGCAAACAGGTTGTGACGTCTACGTCAAAGGACACCTGAAATAACGGCTTTGAAGATGACTACCCAGACTCAATCCACCAACAAAACCATGAAAAAGAACATGGGTCGTCGCCTTCATATACAGGTATCTATCAAACTTTTCAACGCTTATCCTGACCTTAGCCAAACAGTAATGTAGTTAACGAGTGTGAAAGCTAAAGTACTGGTGTGTAGATAAAGATGCCCAGCTTGTTAGTCGACGTAATATGTTTACCCTTTTCTTATGATTTAGAATTATTGCTGATGTAGTGCAAGTCGTTATTTGTGTTGCCAAAAGTTTTATATTTTCTCATTTTTGTAGGTACGGTAGACCCACTGCAAAATGCATCTGCTGCTTACGAATAAAACGTTGTAGAGTAAGTCTACTGTTATTTTAAATGAGTCAAATAAACAAATTGGACTAAAAGGGAAATGGGTCGAAAGCGTCCTGAAGTGTAATTTTGATGCACACAGCCTCCTAAATACATCTGTGCATCACGTGCTTGTTTCTATGATTATGGACTTATTGCTATAATGTCACACGCCATACATGTAAATGAAGTGGAATTACATCAGGAATTGTGGATCGCTGATTATGTGGTTTTAGTGGAAGTATTTTGGCTAGAAGAGGTTCTTTAATTGTATGTGTATGGCACCAGCTCTGATTACTTTCTGTACATTAAAAACGTTACAGTTGCTTCTAGCTGTTCTCTACTTTCTGTACATTGAACACATTTTTTTTTTTTTTAATAATTAGGGGTGGTGGTGAAAGTGGAGGAGGAGGAGGAACAAGAAGGTTATGATTTTCTGAATTCAAAATCAGTAAGTATCTCTATTATCTATATTGATTTTGATTATGTGTTAATAAAAAATCAATAAGTTCTTAGTTTTACATTAATGAAAAAAGAAAGAAAGAGGTTGACGAATCAAAAAACGCCCACAAAGAACAAACAGCCATTTTGGGGGGTTTTCTTTATACAGTCTCAACTTTATATTTTGGTTATGGGTTCAAGTTGGACATGTGTTTGGAGCTACTTCTAGAGCTTTTGATTGCTTTGTGAGTGAAAAGATCTGGTGAAAACAATTTGTAGATTTTTTTTTTCACGGCAATCAATCGGTTACCAAGTTTAATAAGAAACACAGTGAAACATGATGCTGGATTTTGGTTCTTCAAATATGGAAGTTAATGTTCTAACTTTATAAGCAACATATATTGCAGATGGAATATTCGCTTCTCACGGACCTGTTTTACCGGCCCCGAGTAGAATGAAAGGAAAAGCCTCTGCTCTTCGCGAATGACACATGTGAGGTTTATAATCGTTTCATTTTCTAATCATATATACTTAGGTTCTGTAGATCTTATAATATATGTTTATTTCGTTGCAAATGGTTTCTTGACGTTTCCGGCGCTGTGGTTGCTATTATTCTCTTTTGCTGCTGGCCTTCGGCAGTCTCAGCCTTTTCCTTTACTCCAACGCCATCAGTATGGTTGGTTTCTTAACACCATGTTATGCACATGATTGTCGCATTACTTACACCCATTCTTTATAACAGTTAGTGCAGACGTGCGACGAGGACAGCTGGTGTTGCATTTTATGTTGGGGATCGTTCGTCAGGAAACATTGGATGTACCTACTTCCATGGTTGGGCGACTGGGAGGCACCGCTTACATAGATAATGCTGATCACTTTGAACATCTTCCAAATTGTCGTAACAGCACGCAGCAACAGACCAACAACAAACGGAAAAGACCGCTGGTAGGTGCTATGATGTCGTAGCTTGCTGTCATATTCTTAGATTCAATATGGGAATTCACGTAAGTTTGAAAGGATTTTCGTGTAACCTATGTTATTCCTTCCGGGTAAGGGAAGCTTTGTCACAGAAAACAGTCATTATATTCCGTTCACTTATCTGCATGTGTACGTGCTGCTCATGTTTTTGAATTAACAGGTACTAGCCTGTCCGTACATGCTGCTCGCAGAAGGCGTATCGACCGTTTATGCAGAGGTAGTTTCAAATGTTAATATACATACATTTAGAAAAACGTATATGTTTTGGTCATAGTATTAGTAAGTGACTTACACTCTTATCGTTGTAGGTCACCAACATTTGCACAAGCAGCCTGCAATAGCAGATACCAAAGTGCCATCAGCACCTACAGCTGCCCACCAAGGTGAGCAACGTACAGTTACTAACCGGCGTGTGTCCATTTCATTTCACTGTCAGTATTGTAACACGAGTACTCACGAATAGGTCATTAGCTAACACATAAAGGACAACTAGACAAAAAACTTCATACATTTGGAATGACTTTTATTTTTTAACATACCTTCGGTTTTTTATTTGTCAGATCTTCCTTCGTACTGCAAGTAACTATTCATAATGCAAAATCGATACTTTTGTTCAATATTGTTACGTATCTTGATTATACTAATACATATATGCTCAAATATTTAAATGCCATTCTGTTTTTTTACAGCTAAAAAGACAAAAGCAACTATTCCTATTTCTTTCATAAGTAACAAGCTCTGCTGTACACGTCCAGCTAATGTGAATACTTCATCGTTGTGTCTTTAAAATATGCTTCACATGCATCATTGGCTGATGCTGATTCGCCAAGCGTTCGTTATGTTGGTATAGCGAAAGCGAGTCAAGGAAATTCCTGCAGTTCTGTTAGACGTGGCAGCTCCTGCCGAGCAGTACGCCATGGTAAGTTACTTCCAATCATCCCCTTTTTTTGGGAACCCATCGATTTGATGACATTTTTCTTAACCTATGCGACAATTTAATGCATCACTGCAGGTCCTCCAGCAGAGTACAAGTAATTTCGTCGTTGTGGCCAAGTATGCTCCTATTGTCGCGCTCTTTTTTGGTTTGAAGAATAACCGTACAACTTAAGCCCCCTATGTAGTGTACATGAAATTCGTAGGTAAGGAACAACTCCTATAATATGTACAGTAAGTAGCACTAAGTTAGCGGCGGCCAGTATGTTGTATGCACGGCTGCTGTAGTACATGGAGGCTACCCCTAACTTGCTTTCCTCCCAGAAACCGATGTAAAAATATGCACTTTTTTGTATTGGACAACAACTGCAATATAAGTACCAAGTTTATTACATGTGCTCCATTCGCTATTGCAGATTTTAAACTTACAACAACAAAATTATAGCAAATGCCCCTGCCGCAACGCGGCGGGCTATTGCACCTCGTTTAGTTCATTTGTATATTGAAAATTGGTACAATTTTTTTTTTGGTTATATGCTCATTTCAGTGACCACCTATTTGGTCTCTAAACTCAGCAATCGGTGACGAGTTTTTGGTCACTAATAGTGAAAACGGTGACGATTTTTTCGTCACTTTTGCTCTGTGACAAAAACTTTCGTCACTAACAGGGTTGGATAATGACCACTTATCTGGTCACAGATTAGTGACCATGTAAAGTTTCGTCTCTAATTGAATTTGTGACGGAGCTTTAGTGACGACTGGTGACGACACGAATTTGGTCACTAAACAGTTTTGTGACCACGTTTTACACTGTTAGTGACGAAATCACTTTTGTCACTATAGGCCTTTTTTCTTGTAGTGCAATTTACTTGTTGGTCTGCAAAAACCGGCAAACAAATCATAGGCACCCCGCTAGAAATGCTTTCAAGTGTTGAATTCCATCCACTATGCGTTAAAAACCCTCCTATTGATGGGTGATCTAGAACTTGTTCTTGCGGGCACCATCCAATCAATAAACCTCTCCCACTTGTCCTTGTTACGAACTCTGGAGGAAGCATAGCAGAGTCACCAACCACAAGGTCTGGTCTTATTATCCACAAGAACGGATAATTGCTTTTTTCTAGACCCCAACAAAATTCAATTAGTTGTTGATTTGTCATTGCCGCAATGCTACCAAAGTTCACATAAATAACTGACGCCGGTGCTTGGGAGTCTAGCCATGTTAAACATTCGGATTCTTCTTTCCAGAGATTTGATTTGATGGATGCAAGAGAGTTATCTGTTATAGATTTCTCGAGTAAATGTAAAGGGCCAATCCCATAACAAGGAGGAAACATTGAAGAGAGCGTGTCAAACCCGTCCGGTTCTAGCTCATTAAAAGTGTTAAAAATAATGGCGGAAGCTGTTTTTGCACTGTTTACTTGTGACCACAAAAATTGAGCCATGTATTCGTCACCTGGATAGATCATTCTAATGACAGGAGGAATATCTTTTAGACGTATACCACTCATGCCTGGTATACAATCTACAACTGTATCCAAATAACCGTTCACTAAAAAGCTTGGATCTGTAGAAAAATGGATAAATATTATCTTTAAGATTATCAACAACGATGTTAATTTGTATAGAAAATGCTTAGAAACGTGATCGTCTTCAACTACTTTTAGCTTTGTTTGACAACATTTTTGTTTTATCTCGCTAATAATTTAGTACTAAGCTGCACAGGACAGCTAATATATGATTACTTATTTTGATATCTATGATCGTGTTATTATATTTTAATAGAGGGTTGATATTTACACGCCAGTTTTTACTTCATCCAGAGAAATGGTACTTGATTTTACATTTGTTCCCGCACATTGTTTAGAGCGGACGGTGTGGGAATATCGTGGCTCGCCGTGAGCCTAGCTGGCACCTCGTCGTCGGCCGCCGCCACACCGGGGTCCTTCGCCGTCCGTCGCCGTGGAGCTCCTCGCCATCCTGACGACGAGTGAATTTTCTGACAAAAGCGGGACACGGTTCATTTTTTCTTCTTTTTTCCTTTTTTGATTTTCAAGTGTGTGCAGCGTGTGTTTGTGTGTGTGAGTTATGGAAGTGAAGAAGAAGAAATGGTGGGTTGTGTATTAATGTGGCGCGACGACGAACTTAAACCTTGTTATGACACCTTCCACTCTTAGTCTTTTACCATAGTTTCATTTTTGGCTTTTTTCCTAGGTTCTAGTGTTCATGCATCTCTATATATTACTACATCCGTCCCATAATAATTGTCTACTTTGAATTCTTTAAGTTTTTTGTATACAACTTTGATCATAAATATTTTTATTTGTGTAATATATTAGTTGATGAAAAATATATGAATAGATTGAGTTTTAATTAATGAATTTTCATTTAGTATAATTTTCATCAGGTATTATATAAGACAAATAAAAATATTAATAGTCAAAGTTGAACAAGAAAAACCGAAAAAAGTAAAAGTGGATAATTATTATGGGACGGAGTGAATATATGATAGATTAGTAGGCCCAAGCCTACGCGGGGTTAAATATCGTATGAATGAAACATAACACCTATGGGTTTTATCATTGTCTAATATAATATCGAAGCGGGTCTGATCCTTAGACCTATATAGGTAGGTGGCTAAGTTGAGCCTCCTCTTTTATGTCATCCGTCAAACTTTAACCGTCACTTTTATCCCTTCTCCAAGAAAAAAAACCCTAATTCACCGTTAAAGTGCGGAAAAGAAAATCAATCGTGGATTGTTAGTTGATTGCTACCTCATATTGATCCATAGGCCTTATTCTCTAATATTGTATCATGATGTTGCTACAATGCTACGTATCTTTTAGCTTTAATTTCTTATATTACATGCATATCTACGTCTCTTACATGTGTTTTTAATTTGTTTTTTTAGTTGCCATTGTTGACCATTAAACATGGCACCGGTAAGTAGAATTTCTCTTTGTTTTTTTACGTTCTATAAACAAAATTGCATCTTAAAAAAAAAAACAAAATTTAAGTATTTTTTTTTTTTTTTTTTTTTTCCTTTCTTTTTAATCCTTTATCTTTTCAGGTATAGAATACATTGGAAAAAAGTAACATTAAATAATATATAATTTATAGGACTTTTTTTTTCCTTTAAAATAAACACCTCCTCAAGAACTATAAAGCATATAAAAAATAATAATAAATAAATAAATAAACAAAAATAGTTACGCAGAAAACGATTCAAAATTTATTACCTGTCTACTTGAGTCCATAAATAGTATCATGCTTAATTGTGAAGCTTTTAATGTACGAGGTATATTTGCTCAAACGTTTATTTCCTAACTATGAAACAAAATTCTCTTTTAAATTATATATATATATAGGGTAAAGTTAAAATAAAAAGACAAAAACCTGTAAAAGGAATAAAAACATTTATTTTTTTTTTAAATTCTTCAAAAATTCCAAAAAAATTCCACAATATCGGGTATGTTGATGCATAAAACTTTTGTGAAAACATTTTTTATAATTTTGAGTTTTGATAGTCTTTTTTAATGCACAAAAAACGAATTTTGATGCGCAAAAAAATTTTGATGCACAAAATTCTTTAATAGGATACTTTAGTTTATCCTGTTCCGGATACTCTGGTTTATCTGAAAAAAATGGATACTTTGGGTTATCCGTAAACAAAGATACTTTGGGTTATCTGCAAAAAAGATACTTTGAGTTATCCCGATTTAAGGAAAAAAAAAAAAAAAAAAAAAAAAGAAAAAAAAAAAAAAAAAACCTTCATGGTTAACGGTTCGTGACTTTCCGTTTTAAAGACTTGCTTCCGCTTGCTATCTGAGGTCTTCATCAACAATTATTTAATTTATTGTTTATTAGCTTTGCAACTCTAGTTCGAGCTTTCGCGATTTCATCGCTCGAACTGCGAGGGAGTATTAGATGATAGCCGAGCCGGATATATGAGGTTGGGTACATTAGGATTTTTATGTGTTCACCTTTATAAATATCGTATGAATGAAACATAACACTTACGAGTTTAATTGTCTAACAATCTCTACCACACCATCTTCTTCCCTAGAATATATGCGCAACATTTTCACCACCATAATTATCTCCAAACAAATCGTTACATTAGTCACTAATAATTTCATATCCTCTTCACGAATCGCCAATTCAAATCTCCTAGTCGTACTAATCTTTTGATCGGATCTGTCATCGGAAAAAGAGAAATTCTTGAACACCCGAGAATATATGATGAAGAATGAGTAGACTTAAAACAGAATCAGTGAGCGAGTAACTTAGTTGTACTCCTTCAATACCACACCACTCGAGATACTAACGGTGTACGTGATCTTGTACCACCAGAATTCAAATACATATAAATTAAACTGTTATAAGAAGGTTTTAATTTAGAGATCAACCAATGTTTTTTACGCGTTGTTTATATGCGTTGTTTATATATGCTACATGTTAGTACCTTTTGCTACTGAGCAAATATCATTATTGGGTGCGACAATAGTGATTCTAGAATCTCGACGCATGAAATTTGTCAGTGACAGGAATGTTTTTTTTATCTAAAGTTGCGAACTTGCACCACTGAAACTTAAATCTTTGAATAAAACTAAAATGCTAAATAATGAAATATCATTTTGAAAAGTGATGTTATCAAAAGTTGCAAACTTGAACCACTAAAAACGTGTTTAAAAAGTGTTACATGGAGCGATTGGATCATGGCAAAAAGACTCGAATTAAGTAAACGTGATCCAGTTTTCTCTACGGCGTAATGCCTTGTTCTTTTTTACGCCGTAGAATATATGGTATTTTTTTTTGTTTTCTCTTCAGTGTAGAAGAATGTTTCCTTTTACACCTTAGAGTTCTCGAATAAGGATTAATCCTAGCATCTTTGTTGCTATGGCGTAAACACATAAACCTTGTTATGCCATAGAGGCATCAAATGCCAATTCTTCCCAATAAATACAGAGCAGTTTTTACTATGTATAAATGACTTTTTCTTGAATTTACTTCCCAATAAATACTAGGCTTGGACACATTCTTTACGGATTTAATTAACAATTAAACTTTTAATTTAAGTCTTAAAATCCTTTTTGATTTTCTTTAACCCTTTTAGGGTTTTATTCATGCTGTCGTTCTATGTTAGTTGGCATCAAAGCCTTTTGGTATCCTGATGACGAAAGATCGAGATATTTTAAAAACCTAGGGGTAGTACTACTAGTGGGGTATGATCCATCGAAGACATGGATAATGCGATCAATGATCTTGCATCCAGTTTCGCGAGTGTGTCCACTGCTATCATGAATTACGATCTGCGGTCGTAGGTGATGGTAATTAATCACATAGTGAGGTTAATAATCATGGTAATTATAGATTCCGTCCTAAAGTTGATGGGTTCTTTGATAATTATGATTGTGACCAATCTCCCACATAAGTTTGGAGATAAGATGATTTATCGGGTCTTTTGATGAGGAAGGAGATAAGGACTATAGGGTTCTTGCTAGAGGTTCAAGAAGAAGAAATAATGGTTCTAAGGTTGATACCAGGAAGAATGAAAGTCAACATGGTTATAGAGAGTGACAAAGATATCATGTTAAAGCCGAGATTCCCAATTTTATTAGAATCTTGACATTGAAGTGATGTTGGATTGATAGTATAAGGTTGAAAAGTTCTTTGACATCATGGATTTTCCCAAAGAAGAACAAGTTAAGATTGTGGCTTATAAGTTGCATGGAAAGGTTGGAGCTTGGTGGCAAAGCGAGCAAGACAAACGTAGGAGACAAAGAAAGCATCTTGTGGATACATGGATAAGAATGTAGAAAATGATTAAAGATAGATTTTTACCCCTTAAAATTGAGCAACTTTTATACCAACAATATCATAAGTGTGTTCAAGGTAAGCAAACCGTGGCTGAATACACGGGTGAATTCTTAAGATTATAAGGAAGGAGAAGTGGAGCAGCTTATGTAATCTAGCGGACTTTGTGTTCACCAAAGGTTAGTGGTTTTTCGCAGAGTAATAAGATTTTTCATACTAAATGATTGGTAAAGGATCAGGTTTGTTCGATTATCAATGATGAAGAGAGTTACAAGAAATTGCGGTTTAGGGCCTTGGTTAAAACTTTTAAGTTACCAACCAAGCCTTATCCTAATCCCTTGAAGGGACCGACTATAAAAGTTACTGAAATTTGTAAGATTCTTTTCACCATTGGGAAGCATTACAATAAACTGGTTACTTGTTATGTGGAGGATACAGAAGCATGTCACATATTGCTAGGGCGACCATGGCAACATGATGTGGATGCAACACACCGAGGTAAATCTAATACGTGTTAATATAAAAGAAGTGGAGAGAATATTACTATGTTACCTCTAGGCGTCTATTATCCCGAGAAGAAATTATAAAGTAAGACGTTGATGACTTTGGTTACTTCTGTAAACGAATTTCTAGCTAAGAAAAAGGAGATGGGAAATTCTTTTGCTTTGGTTGTTAAAGGGGTTGAAGATGGAATGATGGCTTCAATACATGAAGTTATTAAATTCTCGCTTGAAGAGTTTAACAAGGTTTTTTGCGGATGATACTCCAAATTCCTTACCACCTTTGAGGAATATTCAACATCAAGTTGATCTAGTTCCCGGAGCAAGCTTACCTAATCTTCCTCACTATCGGATGAGTCCTAAGGAATCAAATATTTTGCGTAGAAGGTTGAAGAGTTGTTGGAAAAGAGGCATATTCAAGAAAAAAAAATTAGTTGTTGAGTCTAAATTTGACCAAATTATCCCTCACCAAGTATTTGACATATAAATTACAGCCTAAGTCACTAGTTGATAAAATTAGAGAGCTAGTCCACTCTCTGGTTAAGTCTAAATATAAACTATGAGCAAATTTTACTCCCTGATAAGGATCAGCACTGCTAATCACTATCAGCTATCTCGCAAAGGTATACACCTCAGTGAGCAATCTTAGAAGAGTTAAAGTCCAAGACCACTTGATATAATCAACCATGTTTATAAAGAACAACGGGTCTGACCAAAAGAACTCTCTGAGTATCTTCACATATCACAGTAGAAACAACTCAAATATGTTGTATACTTCTTGGGAAAACAGTCAAGATTCAAATAAGACAAAGTCCAAACTGAACAAAACACTTTGTGATCTGATGCGGAGTCAGCTAGCAAAAAAAGGAGTTACAAACAACTAGAGTCTAAGAGGACTGACAAATGTCTCTAAAGACTCTGAAAGACTTATCAACTTAAACCATCCTGAAGATCTATGAAGCCGGACTGATTAAAACACTGATCAGATGATCAAATATACTTACCAAATACTTGAAAGTTATTTGCTATGTGAATAAGGATCTGGCTGAATTTCTTAGACACACTTAGGCAGGATTAATTAAAGATAAGCAAAGCGGGAAAATCCTTGGGAAGATAAGATCTCATTGATAGCAAGGAAAGCAACTTGCATATACTGCATGCGTAAAGTTGTCAGCACACTAATGCATCCCTAGCCACTCAAGGGCACGTGCACCCGACTTCCAGTTCACAAATTACTAGTATCTCGTAACTACTAACATTGTATTTCCCTAGTATATAAAGGGAGGATGTTAGAAGTAGTAAGCATGTGACTTCACCGCTAGAATCTTCCTCATCTTATAAGTGGAGTCTTCCTCTTCATTATTTGAAGAACGTCATTTGTCATTGCTAGGGATAGTATGCCGCAACTATCCCTTGTAAAAGCCTTCACCTTTACCTCTAAGTGAAACTGCTACAATCATAATGTAAAAATGGGTATTATTAGTAGTAGCAGTTCAAGATTGTGTAAACATGCTTCCATTTCTAATGTTCATCAGATATTTTCATTTGCTCAAATTTTTGTTCTTACGTTTCATGGTTTTGAACAAAAATATCGGACCAATATTAGTCTTTGTACGGTTCCTACGCTTCTTACACCCAAGAATAATTAAACGTAAAGTATGTGTGTGGATAGTCAAGCCATCAACAAGATCATGGTAAGGTAGTGTTTTCCTATTCCACGAGTTGATGATTTGTCTGATCAACTTTCAGGTGCTAAGCTATTTCCCAAGATTGATTTGAGGAATGGTTATTATCAAATTAGGATCAAACCGGGTGATGAGTGGAAGACCGCTTTCAAGATGAAGAATGGGTTGCATGAATGGCTTCTCATGCCATTTGGTTTGTTTAATATACCAAGTAATTTTATGTCTTTGATGACTCAAATTTTTGGCCATTTATGGGTAAGTTTGTTGTGGTTTATTTTCATGATATCTTGATTTATAGCTGAATGAAGAAGGAGCACTTAGATCATCTATGATTCGTTTAAAGGCATTGGAGGAAAACGGCTTGTACACAATTTTAAAGAAGTGTATTTTTATTGCTAGTAATCTTTCTTTCTTGGTTATAGAGGTTATGGCGGTAAGGGATTGGTCTTAACCAAAGAATTTTACCGAAGTTCGAAGCTTTAATGGATTGGCATCTTTATATAGGATTTGGTACGCGAGCAATCTTTGGTGTCTTGGCCATGGATTTGGTCATGCATCATTGATTTTTGTCCACTTAGCTGTGACATGTTAGTAATGACGAGTCACCCCTTAACCTTTGTCGTGTCTACCCATATTGCCATCTAGAATTGTTTAGCCCTTAATTCTAGTGGTAGAGATTTGTGTAACCGCCAAGCTTATGATAGAATACATGCTATGACTGTGTGATAGAGTGATCACCCCGAAATTGACACTTAGAATAGTTGAGAGATTTGAGTGTTTTGTTCCCCTTTCGTGAGGTGTTCGGCTTTGTTTTATTCTAGCATAAGGGATTTGTAAACTTATATTTTCCAGGTTATGGGAGATATCTTTTTAGGAATCTTTCTAATAAGGTCTACTTGAGGGCAAGTAGAGTTCAAGTGGGGGGATATTTGATAACATCAAATAGTCCTGAATATTAAGTGTCAATTTCCCTCGTTAATGCTCGTTATTTATATCATTTATATGGATTTATGCTTGTTTTCCATTGTTTTACACTTTCAGGTAAATTACGAGCATTGTAGCTAAAGAGACGCGGAACTGGAGAAATATCTAAAGATTTATCACATTATGCTATTTTGAAGAAGTTACGGCGTAACTCGTCTCTCACATTACGCCATAACTATTGCGTGACTCAGAAGGCCAACTTATCAGAAGGTTATGACGTAACTCTTCTAAAAGGTTACGACGTAACTATATTAGGTCAAATGAGGTTCCACGCCGCTGATACTTACGCCGTAACTACAACATCAATTATGACGTAACCGAGTTTATTGAAGACTACGGCGTAACCACTTATTAGGTTACGCCGTAACCAGCAGATCTAATGCATTATTTGAAGAAATAGAAGGTTACGGCGTAACTCCTATATTGGTTACGCCGTAACCCAGATCTGGCCTATAAATACCCCACGAATTCCAGCATTTCTATTCATTCCATTCCACACACAACACTCAGAGAACGTCAGAAAAAGCTCAAGGCAGGTCTAGAGGAGCATACAGAGTTGTCTCCAGGGGAGAAATCACTCCCCTACGATAAGCATTAGCGTTTTATATTTCTTTTACTTTCAATTCATGTATTTCGTACCTTTGAATATTGAATTGGTTTGCATGATTAATATGAGCGGCTAAGCACCTCTTAGTGCTAGCCTAGTTATGATTCCTTAATTGTTTTGTTTGCGTTTACTTTACTTCCATACAATTATTTCTAATTGTATGCATGCGTAGTTTATTGGTAGCCACCCTTGGTTCGGTAGTTTTGAATGGCGATAGAGGCCAATTGCCTAGGAGATATGACCAACTGACTCTAGGTGAGCGGACTGAGACGGGAAGGGTAAGATATGACCAACTGACGACCCTTTATACTTGTGCGATTTGACCAACTGATCACCTATCGTTTGGATGAACTTAAGAATTAGGGGGTGCGTTTCTAAGTTCCTAACGGACGGGCATTCACTATTATAAATCTAGCATGTAGCGGTAGTTAATGACTTGGCTTAGAGGGATCAGGAACAACAGGACTTATGACGGTGCACCTGATTTCTCCTGTGGTGGCATCTTTGCTGATAGATTAGGGCGAATTGACCAAATGTTGTCCTCTTGAATTTGACCCCACCTGAAGTAATTGGAAGTAAGTAGACGTAGACATAACTAGCTAGGAGGATTAACTAGGTTAGCGCCACTTTCCGCTATTGATTTCCCTTTACCATTTATCTGCTGAGAGAGGGAGGAGGAAAACAAAGGTTTTATTAAGAAACACACACAATACCAATAACCTAATGCTTCACCTCACCCCTCATGGAGAGTCATGAGGGGTATATATAGGCCCTAACTTTGCCACTTACACGATACTAGTCCCTAAGGGCAAAGTATACTACGCATCTAGTCCATTTCACGTAAGTGACGTTATCTTTAGAAAAAGCGAGGCTAACAATCTCCCTCCAAGATAGCGTCACACGTGAATGGTTACAATGAGACCTATAAATACAAAACAAAGTAAATTACAATAGTGAAGAACAATGTTGACTTTCTTGAAGTGCAGAGTCTCTGTGGTCTAGATACTGAGGCAAACTTGAAGTTCTCCCTTCCGATGACCTCGGCAAATGATCTTCTTGTAGCTCTGAACTTCAACAGTAACGGTCTAGTTAGGTTATTACTCCCTCCTAACTAGTGAGCCTTTTTTCTTTCTATGCTCCCTCCTGAACCGGCAACACTCTTCCAACACGTCTTTAATCTTCAGGACACGCAGCGGAGAAAGTAAACCCTTGAAGCACAATGGTTGTCGTTCTGGGAACATCATAACAACATAACTCACTTAGTATTGCATCCAAGTTGGTAAAAAACCCGATGTACACCACACTACTTCTCCTTCTTCAGTCTTAAGCAAAAATCCCTTCGTAATCCAAACACGGAAGATGAAGTACCAACTTCTCCCTCCTGATGGTTGTGAGCTATCGGAATCATCACAATGTTGCGTACATGCCGTATTACCTTCTTGATGCAATTTTCAAACATCATAGCTTGAACAAATTTCCGTGAGAATATGTCGAAAAATACTCTCATTATTACTTCTCTCAAACCAACCTTTAACGAACCTCCTTTGAATTCACCGGCTAAATGTAATGACCACATATGGAGATAGCCCGGTACGACTAACTTGAAAAGGAAGTGAGCATCCCAACTTGTGACTTGCTGCTTGTTCTAAATTTTGAACAATCCACAACGCCGTGTGACACTGAGCACTACAACGTAACTCCTTAAAGTGATGGTTACACACTGTGAGCACTACAACGTAACTCCTTACCAGTTATAACCAGATTTTCAAATTTCATAATATGCTCTAACAAGTTATCTTGAGACATGCATCCACCCAACCATCGTCTCAAAGATAAAGAAGTCCACCCGTGAAACGTCACTTCAATTCCGCATCAATAATACCGTACAAAAACTCCGTAGCCATTTTTTCAATTATCGTTCAAGCCGTGAATATTGTATCCCTCCGTGAAAATATATCATACCAAAATACCATACTTAACATCCAAAGAAAAATAAAAACTTGTATCCAAAATTTTGTAACACAACCTTTGGATAACAAATTTTTCTCATTTTGGACTTAAGCCGTATAAGCCAATTCCAACTCAGTTCACGTACACAACAAATGAGCAGCCCAAAGCCAAAGTATTACCCAACTTGTACAGGCCCACGTCCAATAAGTTTCACCCGATCCAAAAGCAAAATTCCAACAGGATATATAACTCACCCATTATTAAACCTAACATCACTTGAACCCTAAAACTCACTTCAGTCCGCCTACCACATATCTGGAAAAAATACGCTCCCTTATTTTTTCACAAATCTGCTTTCTCATCTACAAACTCATCTCACATCATATCTCATCTCAACGAATCTTATGAACACACTGCGAATCCAACGCATCTCACACAAAAGAACCGTACCTTTACCTAGTTTTTCATTATAGAACGAATCAAGATCGCGACTTCAAGATTCTAAGGGTCTCGGGTAAGGTTTTTGTTATGTCAATTTCGATTGTTGAAATGGACGAACCTTAGAAAGAAACTAACAAACTTGTTAGGTTTCTTCTCATTTGTGTTCGGATATTAAAGGAAACAGGGTTTCCAAAAGAATCGATGATGAATAATGGTTCAGTTGAAAAATCTTTAAAAGATTCACACAAAATTGAGCCATAACTGAGATTCGTTTTAGTTAAATCGTTTATAGTTTAGATGTGATGAAGGTGAACTTGAGATTGAATGGTTAGGATAAATATGAGGTTGGTGATGGGTCGAAGTTGTTGGCTTTTGTTGGTACCGATGATGGTTTTTACAAACTGAGGTCGAGTTGTAAAGGTATTTGGTATATGGTCAAGTGGTCTTTTTTTTAGAGTCAAGTCTACGCGTAAGTTTCTTCTCTTCTGGCTCGAAACATAACCTTATGCGTAAACTCTTTTTCTTATGCGTAGCCTTACGCGTAACATAGCTTATGCGTAGCTTTACGTGTAACCTTGCTTAGGCGTAAGCCAAGGCTTAAGCGTAAACGCATACGCGTAGCTTTTTCCTACGCGTAACTTCACAGCTACGCGTATCTCAACTGTAGATTCCTCTTATGCGTAAGTTTAGGGTTTTGACCCTTTGACCACTTTTTCCGACGAGTTTTCCGACTGAAAAATCCGTTCAGCTTCATACGTTACCCAGAAACACATAAAAACTGCTTCTGTTGACTGTTTTGACCAAGAAAACTAAAGGTGTTGACCACTTTGTTTCACAGATATATGGGTACACAAAAAGATAAAAGTAAACCTGTTTGGACCATTAAAAGACCAAGACAGATTTAAACAAAGTTTGGGACTTTTTGTGATACCAAGGATACCAGACATGAATAAACTGCTTTACCCACAAATCGGAAAAAAATTTTCCGACCACCAAAATAAGCATAAAAAACAGTTAAAAACATGATTCAACCAACATAAATCAATAAAACAACAACCTTGGCTCGTTATACCAATTGTCAGGACCGATTAACATATGATTTATGTGGTTTGGAGGCCTTGGTTGGTGGAAGAAGATGAATATCTTCATCCTTTTTAGTGAGAGAAAGTAGAGAGAGGGAGGAGAAAACAAAGGTTTTATTAAGAAACACACACAATACCAATAACCTAATGCTTCACCTCACCCCTCATGGAGAGTCATGAGGGGTATATTTTATTCTGCTTTTGTAGTTTAATTAATTAAATCCATTTCGAAACCATTATTAATCTGTGACACCTAGACTTAGTAATAATCCAACACACATAGCTCTTGGGACGACCTCGGCTTTACCGATTATTACACTATACACGACCGGGTACACTGCCCGTTAGTGCACTAGGGTAGACCATAGGTATAACGAGACACTATAAATATTAAGACCTGGTTAGTAAAACCTACATCAAGTTTTTGGCACCGTTGCTTGGGAGTTATTTTAGGATTAATATTAAGTCTTTAATTTCGTTTTAAACTTTTCTCACGATCATATTTCAAGTTTTCAGGTACTATGGAAGATGTTAACATCGATGACCTCACTCTTGAGTAATACTTGGCGTTGACAAGAGCGGAACAAGGGCCGGGTCTCGTAAGACCAGCAATCGGAGCGGATGTCCATTTCGAAATCAAAGATGAATTTATGAGGGAGCTTCGCGCTAACCCTTTTTTAGGAAACAGGGACGAAGATGCATATGAGCACGTTG
Source organism: Chrysanthemum seticuspe (assembly GCA_019973895.1). NCBI lineage: Eukaryota > Viridiplantae > Streptophyta > Magnoliopsida > Asterales > Asteraceae > Chrysanthemum > Chrysanthemum seticuspe. Next base: position 342,385,151 of record BPTQ01000008.1, on the reverse strand, counting down.
AAAATGTCCTTTACATCGCAAGCCTTTTTAACATTCCGGGCGTGTCTCATGATGCTGTTATGCTAAGTGTATTCCCAATGACTCTTACTGGAGCTGCCCGAAGATGGATCGAAAGATTGCCCACCGGGGCAATTAATACTTGGGCGGTACTTAAGAAGCACTTTATTCAAAGATATTGTCCGCCGTCAAAAATTTCTAACCAGCTTTTGGAGATCCATAATTTCAAACAAGAAGACGACGAAACGTTGTATCAAGCCTGGGATAGATACAACGATCTCCTTTACAAGTGTCCTATGCATGATCTGAACAACCAGCAGAAGGTCAACATTTTCTACAAAGGAATTAACTTAACTACAAGGCAAATGCTAGACTATTAAGGACCTATCCCGAACATGACTCCTACTCTTGCAATTGAAGCCATTCAAAAAATGGCGGATCACTCTCAAAAATGGCATGCCGGAGGAAGTAAAAGAAACCAAGGAGGAAATTTTCACGGAACTGCAGCAATCGCTAGTAAAATTGAAAAACTCAGTCGAGATATGCTAAAGGTCAGAGAAACCGTTCATGCCATCCAAGTAGGTTGTGAAATCTGTGGAGGAGGACATCTCACGAAGAATTGTCCTCATGTGGACGAAGAGAATATTGAAGAAGCCAAGTATGGAGAAAATCGACCATTTTACAGAGATAATTGAAATAGTAATGGGTATCGTGGAAATTACAACCGTGGGCCTTATGGAGAAAGAAAGCCCAGTCTTGAAGAAACAATTAATAAGTTCCTGGAAACATCAGCCCAGAAACAAAAAGAACAAGATACATGGTTAAGGGGTTTCCAGGAAAACGCAAATAAAAATCTTGCCAGGCACGACGAAACCCTAAAAAACCTTGGAGCAATGATTGAAAAACTCAGTGCTGAGATTGATGAAATTGAACTTTATGAAACCAAGCACACGGTGGAATGCAACGCTGTTTTCGCCAAAAACCCTCAGGAGGTGGTTGAAGAATGCAATTCCACAATCGATGAATGGGAAATTACGATATTCGACATGCAGGCGGGATTACGCCGTAACCAATTCCCTGAGTTACGGCTTAACTATAGTTCAGAAAGCGTATCCAGGTCAGGAACAAGTTTATTTTCAGTTAAGGATATTAGCGCAAACGGGTTAATCATTCCATGTTTTGTTGGGAGTTTTAATATGTTGAGGGTGGTTGATTTTGGATCTTGTATAAATATCATGCCGCTTTCCATATTCCTAAAACTTAAGATAGTCCATCTTTGGGAAACAGATATCTTGATTAATCCTGCGACAGACACCAAGGTTACCCCTTTAGGAATTACAGGTGGTACTTGTATCAAGGTTGATAAATTTGTTTCAGCCCCAGAATTTGTAGTCATCGACATGGAGAGAGACAAAAAGGAACATTTGATTCTCGGTAAACTGTTCCTGGATACATTAGGATATTACGGTGGATACTGCGGCGATATAGTGGAGTTTAAATTGGATAAAACCTTAAGCCTTGAACCAGACGAAATTGTTACGACTGAGGATTCACCAAGGATTGAATTAGATGATTCCGATAGATTTCCGCCTTCATCTTTTGGCCATTTGCAGGGCTCCGAATCAAGTGACGCTGAAAAAGATGAGGAAGAGATCCCGTTTTCTGTACCCAGTTACATTGTAAAGGGAAGAATTTACTATTGTATTCCCGATACTTGTTTAGTTGAGGGGACCAAAGTAACATTACCCACGTGTTCTCTTTTTCAAAAACGATGCAATGGTGGAGGAAAGCACCTCATTTGTATGATTAAAGAAGCTGCGGAAGTTTCGTGGTGCTGGGAAGACAAGAATCATATTAGAAAAAAATGGTTACAAGGGCATAATGTTTTTAGTGAATGGTTCACCGAAATTGATTGGACCATACATTTTTGTGAACCCGCTATCAAAACTGATGACTACACGATGGCAATGCCTACATGCAACCCCAACCGCAAGATCTGTGATGGAGGAGAATTCCCTGAACCTAAATGGCTCAAACACAAGGAGTGGGCATGTTTTGACGAAGGTAAGAGAAGTAAAGTAGGATACAGGGGAATCTCCTTTTAAAATTGGTTACGAGTAAAGTTTGTGTATGATAAAATAAAATTGGAAGATGAGGCTAAATTTCGTTTCGAATGGACACAAGCTAATTTCCTGAAAAAAAGATACGCGATGACTCGGTTTGTTTCTCCGCATGTTTGGGACCAGCCTTATTCTAAGAAAAGTGACATGGAGGAAATCGGGGAAATCCATAGGACCCCATAGAAGCCCTGCGGCTCTGAGTCTAACTTAAAGACTCGTTAATAAAGAAAAATTCTCTTTCGGGAGACAACCCGAATTATCCCTTTCTTTTGTTTTATTTCCATTTCTGTAGGGTTTTGTGTTTTCTAACTATTTTTGTAGGAAACGAGGAACTAATTGCTGCTGCAGTTGCTGATCTGAACAAAGTTACTGCGTAACTCATCTTGGTGATTACGCCGTAACTAACTTTTTAGCAGCAGAATTCTTGACGCATTACCAATTACGGCGTAATACCATCCTAGTGGTTACACCGTAACCACTCGCTTTGCAGCTTATGTCAGGTTTTGCCAGTTACGGCGTAACGCCCCCAAAAGAGTTACGACGTAACTTTCCTCTGCTTTAATTCTTTCATTTTAAAACACAATAACCTTGTATTAGTATTTTTAAATGAACTTTATGGGTGTGTTCCCTGTAAACCCTCACGAGACTTCACTCGTCCACTTGGGACACCAAGTGGTTTTAAAGGCTTTTTGCATATGCTAAATGCAAATGTGATTCCTACGAAAGTGAGTTAGATTTGTTTTCTGTTTTTCAATTTTCATTATTTCTTTTTAGAATTATGCTTGTCGGTAGTGTGATTTCAGGGATTGAAGTTTGTTCATGATGTTTATACGAAGGCACGTCTCTTTTTCGTGGGCCTTCCTTCTTTATGGAGCAAATTTCAGGGAAGTTCTTGCTCTAATTCTACCTTTCTCTTCACCTTTATTTAATGCCTAGTACAAAAGGGACTTTGTACAATTCAAGTGAGGGGACGGGAGTAAAATTATCTCTTGAACTTTATTTCGCCCTCATTTTTTCTAGTTTATTTTGAAAAATTATGCCATTTTTAAAATTTGGACATGTTTTTCTTAACCTAACTAGATTAGACCTTAGCCGAGCACATACAACCCTTGATATTATATGGTGAGATTAGCCTTATCCGTTTCCAATATTTTACCCCAAATCCACCAAATTATGAGTGTGCCTGTAACTTGTAAACTTTAGAACTTGGCCTTTACATCATTTCGAGACCATAGACGAGGTATGTTGAGTTAGCTCGATGTATTTGGACTTTTCAGTTTTAGAAGGAAATATTATAGGATTATCACCCAAACAGCCTACCATTGTGTGTCTAACGATTAGTCACCTCGACTTTTCGACCCCCATGTGAAACCCTTTTGTTGCACTCATCTTTAGTGCAAGATACCCCTAGATACACCTTTATGAGCCATTCCTTTCATTTTGTTAACCCGATATATTGTTTTCTATACACCTACACCTTAGCCTACCCTGTAGTCTTCATTTGTGATTGGAAAGTCATCATTTGCCTAAGTTCAAGGTTCGAGTGGAAAGGTTCGGAAATCACGCTTTCATCGACAACATTTCTGAAGATCATTGAAGACCCCCCGAATTCCCATTGTTCATCTCAAGTGGGGGGATATTATGTTATGTTATTATTATGTTGAAAAAAAAAGTGATTGGAAAAAAAAATATAGTTGTTATGATTATGTAAAGTGCAATGTTATAAGCACTGTAGTATGAGCTTTATTGATTTAGTATCGAGGAGGCCACCTCGGTCACATTTGAAGATTGAAGTTGGTAGTTTTGCCAACAGTTGGAGAAAAGGTAGTGTGCCCATCACGACATCCTCTAATGACACATCTACCTTGCTTTCATGATCCGGTTTCTCGACTTCAAAGCTTGAACTTTGGGTGGACGGTAAGTGGTGATAACTTGGTTATAGATTTAGACTAACTGCTTGTTTTTTATTTTACACCAATTATATATCCCATGTCTGATCCTACCCTTTAGTCATGAAGCGTGTCTAGGTGATGCAGTGAGCAATCTTTGGTGTCTTGGCCATGGATTTGGTCATGTATCATTGATTTTGTCCACTTCGCCGTGACATGTTAGTAATGACGAGTCACCCCTTAACCTTTGTCGTGTCTACCCATATTGCCTTCGAGAATTGTTTAGCCCTTAATTCTAGTGGTGGAGATTTGTGTAACGGCCAAGCTTATGATAGAATACATGCTATGACTGTGCGATTGAGTGATCACCCCGAAATTGACACTTAGAATAGTTGAGAGATTTGAGTGTTTTGTTCCCTTTTCATGAGGTATTCTGCTTTATTTTATTCTAGCATAAGGGATTTGTAAACTTATATTTTCCAGATATGGGAGATATCTTTTTAGGAATCTTTCTAATAAGGTCTACTTGAGGGCAAGTAGAGTTCAAGTGGGGGGATATTTGATAACATCAAATGTCATGAATATTAAGTGTCAATTTCCCCCGATAATGCTTGTAATTTATATCATTTATATGGATTTACGCTTGTTTTCCATTGTTTTCCACTTTCAGGTAAATTACGAGCATTGGAGCTAAAGAGACGCGGACTTAGAGAAATATCTAAAGATTTATCACAGTATGCTATTTTGAAGAAGTTACGGCGTAACTCGTCTCTCACATTACGCCCTAACTATTGCGTGACTCAGAAGGCCAACTTATCAGAAGGTTACGGCGTAACTCTTCCCAAAGGTTACGACGTAACTATATTAGGTCAAATGAGGTTCCACGCCGCTGATACTTACGCCGTAACTACAGCATCAATTACGACGTAACCAAGTTTATTGAAGACTACGGCGTAACCACTTATTAGGTTACGACGTAACCCGCAGATCTAGTGCATTATTCGAAGAAATAGAAGGTTACGGCGTAACTCCTATATTGGTTACGCCGTAACCCGGATCTGGCCTATAAATACCCCACGAATTCTAGCATTTCTATTCATTCCATTCCACACACAACACTCAGAGAACGTGGGAAAAAGCTCAAGGCAGGTCTAGAGGAACATACGGAGCTGTCTCCAAGGGAGAAATCACTCCCCTACGATAAGCATTAGCGTTTTATATTTCTTTTACTTTCAATTCATGTATTTCGTACAATTGAATATTAAATTGGTTTGCATGATTAATATGAGCGGCTAAGCACCTCTTGGTGCTAGCCTAGTTATGATTCCTTAATTTTTTTGTTTGCGTTTACTTTACTTCCGTACAATTATTTTTAATTGTATGCATGCGTAGTTTATTGGTAGCCACCCTTGGTTCGGTAGTTTTGAATGGCGATAGAGGCCAATTGCCTAGGAGATATGACCAACTGACCCTAGGTGAGCGGACTGAGACGGGAAGGGTAAGATATGACCAACTGACGACCCTTTCTACTTGTGCGATTTCACCAATTGATCACCTATCATTTGGATGAACTTAAGAATTAGGGGGTGAGTGTCTAAGTTCCTAACGGCCGGGCATTCACTATTATAAATCTAGCATGTAGCGGTATTTAATGACTTGGCTTAGGGGACCAGGAACAACAGGACTAATGACTGTGCGCCTGATTTCTCCTGTGATGGCATCTTTGCTGATAGGTTAGGACGAATTCACCAAATGTTGTCCTCTCGAATTTGACCCCACCTGAAGTAATTGGAAGTAAGTAGACGTAGACATAACTAGCTAAGAGGGTTAACTAGGTTAGCACCACTTTCCTCTATTGATTTCCCTTTACCATTTATCTGCTTTATTTTATTCTGCTTTAGTAGTTTAATTTATTAAATCCCTTTCGAAACCATTATTAATTTGTGACACCTAGACTTAGTAATAATCGAACACACATAGCTCTTGGGACGACCTTGGCTTTACCGATTACTACACTACACACGACCGGGTACACTGCCCGTTAGTGCACTAGGGTAGACCATAGGTATAACGAGACACTATAAATATTAAGACCTGGTCAGTAAAAACTGTATCAGGTTCGTTCGGGACTTTAGTAGCATTGTGGTGCCAATTAAAAATTGTTTGAAGATAGGTCTTTTCAAGTGGACTAAGGAAGCGAAAGAAAGCTTGAAGTTGATTAAAGAAAACTTTACAACCGCACTAGTACTTGTGCTTCCTAATGAGAAGCTAAATGAAGCGAAAGAAAGCTTCAAGTTCATAGTGAGAAGTTAAATGAAGCTCGTCAAAAGTGGTCTACTTATGAACCATAGTTATATGTGGTTGTTCAAGTAATTAAGAAGTTGGAGCGTTGTTTGATTCAACGATAGTTATGGTTTATTGGGACCATCAAGCTTTTAAATATTATCAAACTAAAATCATTTTAACAAGATACATGCACGTTGGGAGAGTTTTTTTAGGAGAAATTTAATTATGTGATCAAGCAAAAGTTAGGTGCAAGTATACAAATGATGAAGATTTTCGTGACACTTCGGACGAGATTGAAACTAAACAACATAGAGGTGATTTTCTTGTTCTTGATGGTTATTTGTTAAAGGAAAATCGCTTGTATATCCCTAAGACTTCTCTTAGGAGTCAATTGATTAAGGAGTTTAATAACTCTCAAATTGTACATGTTTTTAGTAGCGTTATCTGTGCTTTTATATATGTTATTTGGTTATAATCATATGCTTTTATTACTTAATCGTATAAAAGTGCGTTTGCTAGTTCATTTGTAGCCAAGTACAGGAAAGTGGAGAAAAAGACGGAAAAAGAAGTAAAATACGAAGATTTCTCCATATATGAAGAATTCCCGACAAAAGCAAGACATGTGAAGTATATTCGAGGAGATAAAATCATCAAAATAGTGGTCCAAAGACTCAAGAATAAAGTTCAAGAAGGAAAACGGGAAAGAAATGAAGAAAATAAGCTTAAACAAAGAAATATTGGAAGCCTCGTTGTTCCCGACACACCTTCACCATTTTGGTCCTTTTGCATACAGACTCCGTTTGACCCTCAGTTCACGGCCACGAAAAGCTAAGAGAAAGATCTACAACTTTGGAGCTTGTCAATTTCTGTCAAAAGGCTCCAACCATTCGGTCGGGCCCCGCAACTGAAACGGTTGGAGAGTAGTCAAGAAGACCAACTGAAACGGTTGGAGCCTAACCGATTCGGTTGGGAAGCCCTAGACAGCCATTTCTTCATCACTAAGACTCCAAGCTTGTTCCAAACGATTCTAGGTTCTTCCTACATGTATTCTAGTCCCTTCCAAGCTCCTTGGTGACCAAGAAATGCATTTATAACCCCTAGACTTGGAAGTAGTATAAATAGACCTCATTTGTGTATGTTTTCATCATCCCTCTCATCCCTTTCACCCACCACTCCATCTCTAGGTGTGAAATTCAAGCCTCCACCTATTACAACATCCCTCTCTCAACTTACCTTCCCCAAAGGTGTGAAATTCAAGCCTCCACCCTTAAGGACGAATTTTCACCAACTATCCTATCCCAGCTTGTGTGTAATTCTTGCCTCCACCCTTAAGGACGAATTTCCACCAAAATTATCTCTCCCAAAAGACCACAAACCTCTGCCATTTCCAGAAGTATGCTTGGTTAGAAGTTGTAGTTGATTGGAGGCTTGAAGGAGTGCTATAATCCTTCACCCTTGCCTAATGTAATCTTACTTTGGGTAAACCTTGTTACTTTTATGATGTTGAATGCTATTGTTCATGTTTGGTTCTTTGATTGTGTTGATTATGTGATTCTTGTGAATGTTGTCTTGATACTTGTTTATTTCATATGAGAACTTGTAATAAAATGATATTTGGATAATTGTAGTGTTTGTTTGGAATATGTTGATAACATCATATTTGGTTAAATTGGAACTTGTTCTTGTTTATTGTTTTGATTGATCATTGTTGAGTTTAATGTCGAAAGTATTCTTAACAATGGTTAGTTCCAATTCATTAGTCGACAAATGATTTTGGTCTTGTACTTTATGACGATTGTGCAAGAGAATTAATAAACATAACAAGTAAAGGTTTAATTTGGATTAAGGCCGAAAGAAATATTTTGAATATGTGTTGTCATTATCTTTCAAGTAAATGGAACTTCACGGATTAATAACATCAAAGTATAAGGGCCGACAGGATTATTTCTTTGTTATTTAGTGATAACATCAAATAGTCCTGAATATTAAGTGTCAATTTCCCCCGTTAATGCTCGTTATTTATATCATTTATATGGATTTACGCTTGTTTTCCATTGTTTTACACTTTCAGGTAAATTACGAACATTGGAGCTAAAGAGACGCGGAAATGGAAACATTACTAAAGATTTATCACAGTATGCTTATGTTGAAGAAGTTACGGCATAACTCATCTCTCACATTACGCCGTAACTATTGCGTGACCCAGAAGTCCAACTTATCAAGAGGTTACGGCGTAACTCTTCCCAAAGGTTACGATGTAACTCCATTAGGTCAAAAGAGGTTCCACGCCGCTGATACTTACGCCGTAACTACCGCAACACTTACGACGTAACCGAGTTTATTGAAGACTATGGCGTAACCACTTCTTAGGTTACGCCGTAACTAGCAGATCTAGTGCATTTACGGAAAAATAAAACGTTACGGCGTAACTCATCTATTGGTTACGCCGTAACCCAGACCTGGCCTATAAATACCCCACGAATTCCAACATTTCAAAGCATCCCATTCCACACACAACACTTTGAGAACGTGGGAAAAAGCTCAAGGGAGGTCTAGGGAAGCATACGGAGCTGTTTCCAAGGGAGAAGTCACACCATTACGATAAGCTTTAGCGTTTTATATTTCTTTTACTTTCAATTCATGTATTTCGTACCTTTGAATATTGAATTGATGTGCATGATTAATATGAGCGGCTAAGCACCCTTTGGTGCTAGCCTAGTTATGATTCCTTAATTGTTTTGTTTGCGTTTATCTTTGCTTCCGTACAATTATTTCTAAGTGTATGCATGCATAGTTCTTTGGTAGTCACCCTTGGTTGGGTAGTTTTGAATGGCGATAGAGGCCAATTGCCTAGGAGATATGACCAACTGACCCTAGGTGAGCGGACTGAGACTGGAAGGCTAAGATATGACCAACTGACGACACTTTCTACTTGTGCGATTTGACCAACTGATCACCTATCGTTTGGGTGAACTTAAGAACTAGGGGGTGTAGTGTCTAAGTTCCTAACGGCCGGTCACTCACTATTTAGAATCTAGCATGTAGCGGTACTTAATGACTCGACTTAGGGGACCAAGAACAACAGGACTTATGACGGTGTGCCTGATTTCTCCTGTGGTGGCATCTTTGCTGATAGGTTAGGGCGAATTGATCAAATGCTGTCCTCTCGAATTTAACCTCACCTGAAGTAATTGGAAGTAGGTAGACGTAGACATAACTAGTTAGGAGGATTAACTAGGTTAGCACCACTATTCCTCTATTGATTTCCCTTCTACCATTTATTTGCTTTTATATTCTGCATTAGTAGTTTAATTAATTAAAACCCTATCAAACCATTAATATTCTGTGACAATTAGACTTAGTAATTATCCGACACACATAGCTCTTGGGACGACCTCGGCTTTACCATTTACTACACTACACACGACCGGGTACACTGCCCGTTAGTGCATTAGGGTAGACCATAGGTATAGCGAGACACTATAAATATTAAGACCTGGCAAGTAAAACCTGCATCAAGTTTTTGGCGTCGCTGCCGGGGAGCTATATTAGGATTGATATTAAGTCTTTCATTTCATTTTTAAACTTTTCTCATGATCATATTTCAAGTTTTCAGGTACCATGGAAGTTGTTAACATCGATGACCTCACTCTTGAGGAATACTTAGCGTTGACTAGAGCAGATCAAGGGCCGGGTCTCGTAAGACCAGAAATCTGGGCGGATGTTCGTTTCGAGATTAAAGACCAATTTATGAGGGAGCTTCGCGCTAACCCTTTTTCAGGAAACAAGGACGAAGACGCACATGAGCACGTTGAAAATGTCCTATACATCGCTAGCCTTTTCAACATTCTGGGCATGTCTCATGATGTTGTTATGCTCAGGGTTTTCCCAATGAATCTCACTGGAACAGCCAGAAGATGGATCGAAAGATTGCCCAACGGGGAGGTTAATACTTGGGCGCTACTAAAAGAACACTTTATTCAAAGATATTGCCCGCCATCAAAGATTTCTAATCAACTCTTGGAGATCCATAATTTCAAACAAGAAGACGACGAAACTCTGTATCAAGCTTGGGACAGATACAACGATCTTCTTTATAAGTGTCCTACCAATGATCTAAATAACCAGCAGAAGGTCAATATTTTCTACAAAGGAATAAATGTAACTACGAGACAGATGCTGGATTATCAAGGACCTATCCCGAATATGACTCCTACTACTGCAATTGAAGCCATTCAAAAAATGGTGGACCATTCTCAAAAATGGCACGATGGTGGAAGTAAATGAAACCAAGGCGAAAGTTTCGACGAAATTGCAGCGATAGCTAGTAAACTTGAAAATCTCGGTAGAGATATGCTGAAAATCAAAGAAACTGTTCATGCCATCCAAGTCGGCTGTGAAAACTATGGTGGGGGACACTTGACTAAAAACTGTCCTAAAGACGACAGGGAAGATACGATTGAGGAAGCTAAATACGGGGAAAATAGGCCTTTCTACGGGGATAATCGTAATGGGTTTCGTGGAGGACCCCACCGTATTATGAGCGTAATGAGAGAAGAGCTAACGTGGAAGGGATTATCAACAAGTACCTTGTGGACACTACCAAGAGGCAAAAGGAGCAAGAAGAATGGCTTAAGAATTTCCAAGATAACACAAACAAAAGCCTCGCGTCCCATGAAACATCACTTAAGAACTTGGAAACTCTAATTGGAAAGCTTGGCGATGAGGTTCAAAGAAGGAACGAAGAACAAAAGAGCAACTCCACTATATGTAAGGCTGTGTTCTCTGACAACAACAAGTGCTCTGATGAGTCAGATACCGATGGAGAAAGTGAGTTACGCCGTAATCACACTCCAGAATTACGGCGTAACCCAAATTCAAGCAAAGACACGGACGCCAAGGACAACAACCCCAAAAGAAGGAGTCATTGGTGTAAGAGTATTGCAATTGATGATAGAGAATGCTACAGTTTGTGGGCCTCATGTGATCCTCGGAAAACCTGCAATGGTGGTGTTGATAAGGAAAGGATAAAAGATGAAAGATACAGATGGACTACACTGAATGACGAAGAAAGGTTAGCCAAGTTCTCAATTAACGAAGTGGAAGGGCCACCCATCAAGCATTACTGCAAACCCTTACTCATCATGGAAGATGAGATTACTAACGCTTGGCCAACATGCAATCCTTTTCGTGATTATTGCAACGGAGGAGGTAATGTGAAGAACGAAGTTTGGATATGCCCACACGAGTCTGGGAGACACGACGTTGATTTTGGAAATCTATCATTCAGTGATTGGTATTCAATAAGGTTCGGGGACGCGATAATTAATTCAACTCTGTTCAGAAATATGGAACTGAAATATGAGAAATACAGTCTTCGAGGAAAAACCATTAAGCCTCTCGATGATATTCCTTCTGAAGATGACTATGACGAAGGAGTTAGGAATCATTGGTGCGAACAAATTAAAACCACCAACGGAAAAGTTTGGGCCTCCTGCAACCCTTTTGAGTATGAATGTGATGGAGGAAGCAGCATCGAGAGAGCTGGGGAAGATGAACTCCTTTGGACTTCGACTAACGATTCCGAAAGAACAGAACTACCTTGGCCAGATGATCTCCGATTCGACGATTGGATCAAAATCAAATACGGAAAAATTGACACGTTAACCAAAAAGAAAATCTGGGAGGGTTGTATGAGTAAAAATCAACCCAACAACGAAGCTCCTGATGAAAAACCAGAAGATGACACCAAAGACTCAGTAAACAATGAAAAATGCAGACATATTCTCAACCAACTTGAAGATACCGATTCCGACAATGATTTCGATTATCTCGAGTTGCAAGGCGAAGACGGTTTCATCGACCCAGATGATGAGATACACGAGAAACGAAAATTCAAGCTTCTTGGCATCCCATTTAAGAGGCCACCTCCTATTATAGCCGAAAAATTTGAGTTTACGCGATACCATTTGGGGCCTGAAGAAAATTTTTGCAAGATACGGAAAATTGAAACCAAAGAATACCTGCGCACTGCAACAAATGTCGGATGGGTTAGGCGCAGCTTAATGAAAGACGTGGATGAAGTAGGGGATGTTCAAAGACCCCCATAGGAGCCCCACGGCTAAGAGTCTAACTTAAAGACTCGTAAATAAAGGAAAATGCTCTTTTGGGAGACAACCCGAATTATCTCTTTCTTTTGTTTTATTTCATTTATGTTGGGTTTTGTGTTTTCTAACCATTTTTTTTGCAGGAGACAGGAAAATAATTACTGTTGCAGTTGCTGATCTGAACAGAGTTACGGCGTAACTCATCTTAGTGATTACGCCGTAACCAACATTTTAGCAGTAGAATTCTTGACGCATTACCAATTACGACGTAATACCATCTCAGTGGTTACGCCGTAACTATTCGCTTCACAGCTCATACCAGGTTTTGCCAGTTACGGCGTAACTCTCTCATAGGAGTTACGACGTAACTCTTCTCTCCTTTAATTCTTTCATTTTAAAACACAGTAACCTTGTATTAGTTTTTAAATGAACTTTGTGGGTGTGTTCCCTGTAAACCCTCATGAGACTTCACTCGTCCACTTGGGACACCAAGTGGTTTAAAAGGCTTGTTTCATTCGCTAAATGCAACCGTGATTCCTACGAAAGTGAGTTAGGTTTGTTTTTCATTTTATTTTTTTCTTTTTAGAATTATGCTTGTCGGTATTGTGATTTCAGGGATTGAAGTTTGTTCATGACGCTTAAACGAAGGCACAATCCTTTCTCGTGGGCCTTCTTCTTTTTGGAGCAAATTTCAGGGAAGTTCTCGCTCTAATTCTACCTTTCTCTTCACCTTTATTTTAATTCCTAGTACAAAAGGGACTTTGTACAATTTAAGTGGGGGGACGGGAGTAGAATTATCCCTTGAACTTTATTTCGCCCTCATTTTTCTAGTTTATTTTAAAAAATTATGCCATTTTTTAAATTTTGACATGTTTTTCCGAACCTAACTAGATTAGACCTTAACCGAGCACATACAACCCTTGATATTACATGGTGAGATTAGCCTTATCCGTTTCCAATATTTTACCCCAAATCCACCAAATTATGAGTGTGCCGGTAGCTTGTAAACTTTAGAACTTGGCCTTTGCATCATTTCGAGACCATAGACGAGGTATGTTGAGTTAGCTCGATGTGTTTGGACTTTTCAGTTTTAGAAGGCAGTATTATAGGATTATCACCCAAACAGCCTACCATTGTGAGTCTATCGATTAGTCACCTCGACTTTTCGACCCCCATGTGAAGCCCTTTTGTTGCACTCCCCTTTAGTGCAAGATACCCCTAGATACACCCTTCTGAGCCATTCCTTTCATTTTGTCACCCCAATATATTGTTTCGTTACACCCTTACACCTTAGCCTACCCTGTAGTCTTTATTTGTAATTGGGAAGTCATCATTTGCCTAAGTTCAAGGTTCGAGTGGAAAGGTTTGGAAATCACGCTTTCATCGACAACAATTATGAAAATCATTGAAGACCCCCCGAATTACCATTGTTCATCTCAAGTGGGGGGATGTTATGTTATCATGTTATGTTCAAAAAAAAAATAGTTGATTGAGTTATGATTTTGTAAAGTGCGATGTTATAAGCACTATAGTATGAGCTTTATTGTTTAGTATCGAGGAGGCCACCTCGGTCACATTGGAAGATTGGAGTTGGAGTTATACCAACTGAAGAAGAAAAGGTAGTGTGCCCATCACGACGTCCTCTAATGACACATCTACCTTGCATTTCATGATCCGGTCTCTAGACTTCTAAGCTTGAACTTTGGGCGGACGGTAAGTGGTGATGACTTAGTTGGAGATATAGACTACCTGCTTGTTTTTCATTTTACACCAATTATATATCCCATGTCTTATCTTACCCTTTAGTCATGAAGCGTGTCTAGGTGATGCAGCGAGCAATATTTGGTGTCTTGGCCATGGATTTGGTCATGTATCATTGATTTTGTCCACTTCGCCGTGACATGTTAGTAATGACGAGTTACCCCTTAACCTTTGTCGTGTCTACCCATATTGCCTTCGAGAATTGTTTAGCCCTTAACTCTAGTGGTGGAGATTTGTGTAACCGCCAAGCTTATGATAGAATACATGCTATGACTGTGCGATTGAGTGATCACCCCGAAATTGACACTTAGAATAGTTGAGAGATTTGAGTGTTTGTTCCCCTTTTATAAGGGATTTGTAAACTCATATTATCCAGGTTTTGGGAGATATGTTTTTAGGAATCTATCTAATAAGGTCTACTTGAGGGCAAGTAGAGTTAAAGTGGGGGGATATTTGATAACATCAAATAGTCCTGAATATTAAGTGTCAATTTCCCCCGTTAATGCTCGTTATTTATATCATTTATATGGATTTACGCTTGTTTTCCATTGTTTTACACTTTCAGGTAAATTACGAGCATTGGAGCTAAAGAGATGTGGAAATGGAAACATTACTAAAGATTTAGCACAGTATGCTTATTTTGAAGAAGTTACGGCGTAACTCATCTCTCACATTACGCCGTAACTATTGCGTGACCCAGAAGTCCAACTTATCAAGAGGTTACGGCGTAACTCTTCCCAAAGGTTACGACGTAACTCCATTAGGTCAAAAGAGGTTCCACGCCGCAGATACTTACGCCGTAACTACTGCAACACTTACGATGTAACCGAGTTTATTGAAGACTACGGCGTAACCACTTCTTAGGTTACGCCGTAACTAGCAGATCTAGTGCATTTACGGAGAAATAGAAGGTTACGGCGTAACTCATCTATTGGTTACGCCGTAACCCAGACCTGGCCTATAAATTCCCCACGAATTCCAGCATTTCAAAGCATCCCATTCCACACACAACACTCTGAGAATGTGGGAAAAAGCTCAAGGGAGGTCTAGGAAGCATACGGAGCTGTTTCCAAGGGAGAAGTCACACTATTACGATAAGCTTTAGCGTTTTATATTTCTTTTACTTTCAATTCATGTATTTCGTATCTTTGAATATTGAATTGATGTGCATGATTAATATGAGCGGCTAAGCACCCTTTGGTGCTAGCCTAGTTATGATTCCTTAATTGTTTTGTTTTCGTTTACCTTTACTTCCGTACAATTATTTCTAAGTGTATGCATGCATAGTTCTTTGGTAGTCACCCTTGGTTGGGTAGTTTTGAATGGCGATAGAGGCCAATTGCCTAGGAGATATGACCAACTGACCCTAGGTGAGCGGACTGAGATTGGAAGGCTAAGATATGACCAACTGACGACCCTTTCTACTTGTGCGATTTGACCAACTGATCACCTATCGTTTAGATGAACTTAAGAATTGGGGGTGTAGTGTCTAAGTTCCTAACGGCCGGGCACTCACTATTTAGAATCTAGCATGTAGCGGTACTTAATGACTCGGCTTAGGGGACCAGGAACAACAGGACTTATGACGGTGCGCCTGATTTCTCCTGTGGTGGCATCTTTGCTGATAGGTTAGGGCGAATTGACCAAATGCTGTCCTCTCGAATTTGACCCCACCTGAAGTAATTGGAAGTAGGTAGACGTAGACATAACTAGTTAGGAGGATTAACTAGGTTAGCACCACTATTCCTCTATTGATTTCCCTTCTACCATTTATTTGCTTTTATATTCTGCATTAGTAGTTTAATTAATTAAAACCCTATCAAACCATTAATATTTTGTGACAATTAGAATTAGTAATTATCCGACACACATAGCTCTTGGGACGACCTCGGCTTTAACATTTACTACACTACACACGACCGGGTACACTGCCCATTAGTGCATTAGGGAAGACCATAGGTATATCGAGACACTATAAATATTAAGACATGGTCAGTAAAACCTGCATCATTTAGGCATAAGGCTCATGACATGACCATTTAATTGAGACTTATGTATATTTGATTTATAAAACACTAGACTACTATTATTGGTTCAAGAGGTCGAAAGGTTACCTTTAATAATGTATATATTTTCCAAACTAAACATCCTAATATCCTTGTGATCATGTGTCTAAACATGCATGTTCTTTGTGTGCTTGCTCATATTGCTTTTCTTAGTGGTTTGATCCGTGACAATCATAACCACGACCTTGTTACTTGCTTAAACAAACAAACGACACTTGTAGTGCAACCAAGTCTCTTGGGACGACCTTGATTTACCAAAACCAATACTACAACTTGACTAGGATATACTTGCCCGAATGTGTTCCTAGTTAACCGGTAATTCTCGATTATAAATTTAAAACCCCGATGGAACCCATCATAGTTGTATGCACGAGGTTTAAGTGGTCATTTAGGACGTGACAAGACGGTTGCTGTAGGACCTTGTTTTTCTCAACCTTATCACGTATACCACTCTTAACAAAAGATATACACGTAAACCAAACACACTTTATGCGTAAATAAGAAGATGGAAAGATGGTAACTTGAATATGTTATAAGTTATGCGAATGTTTTAGAGAGAAATAATATGAAAAGAGAACATGTATTGCTTAAAGAAAAACACACACTTACACACTCAAGCACACCCCTCAAATGACCATTTGAGGGGTATTTATACTTCCATACATATCACCCTTATGGGCTTGGGCTTGGATTGGACTTGGATTGGACAATAACTTACATAAGGCTAGCTTAACATAACTATTAGCCATTTAGCTCAGCCCAATCCATGAGCCCGTTGACTATTCTATCACGATATCTAACACATGTTACAAAGTTCCTAAACATGAATGACCATCACTTCTATTGAATATTATTAAGGCTAACAATCTCCCCCTAAGGGGTGGTCATTCAAAACATGCTCCACTTGATTAGATTTTTACTCTCCTTGAGCTTGAACTTTGTGTGTAGATATAGAATAGTCTTGATTTTTATTCCTTCATGCTTTGTGATCAGTTAATGGTGTTGTCTGCCATTTGTCAACTCCATTGGGATAGGTGTCTCCACGTCTTTCTCCACCATGCTCATACTTCTTTTGACTTTGAATTTCCAATGATGAAGTTCATTTGTCTATAAACTTTGTAGATTCTTTGACATTGACGAAGAATCATCTTTAACTTTGCGTTGCCTTTGATTTAGATGAGAACTTTCATGAGATGTTGTTGGTATGAGCATGGGAAGATGGTGCGGTCTCTCCTCCAAGGAACAATCATCAGTACCTGCATGAATATGTTAGTGAAAAATACTAATCGATCATTGTGCACTTTTCTTAAAGAATTGACCACTACGATTGTTATACTGATGAATGTCTTGATTCCATTCACCTTGGTCGGGCTAATCAGCCGTCCTAATCCCATAAGTGATAGTTGGAATTAAATTGAATGTTCAATTAACGACCCTCATCTTCAGGATTCGATTCGTGAAAGGAATCTCCTTAGCGGGATTTCCAACACTTACAAGTTCGAATGTCGAGGGTGTTAACAGCATAGTGTGAAAACACATCTCTAATTCTTACAAAGGCTGTTCGTGAAATTGGAGGCCCTCAAGAAGGCTAACACGATATACCGAAGTATATCTACAATTCAGGTGAGTCGCTGAAGTACACCGAAGTATCACTTCACGACTGTAGACCGTTTCAGACACACTAAGCGTAACCCATAAAGAATTACCGAAGTGACCTGTTGTCAGGGCTGCTTGATGTTGACCCTGGCAAGAGTTTCCATTCAATCATTGAGGATCACAATTGTGAAACCTCTCATAAATGTTTTGGCAGATTGCTAAGATCTTCGTAGGAATCTAGAATATATCACTTGTGTTCTTATTGATGAACAACAAGCGATGAAATATTGATTGTTTCTATGAGATTTTTTATTGAATCCCATGGCTCTAGACTTAATTAGTGCATTTTGTTTTTCTTAAGCGGAGACTAAGGAGAGGGTCTCCTTCTTCAATACCAACAATCTCTAAGAGAAAGTCGATAGATTATGTAGGGTTCCCAGTAAGAATGAAATAAATCCTTTTAAGAGGAATTGAGTAGCTAGAAGTTTAGTACAGTGCGTCACTGGGTCCATAACGTCTTTGTCTTCAATACCAGTGTCATCTTAGTAACAACCAGTAGCAGATGAATTGAACCCGGTTTCTGCCCTAAGGTTGATTATGGAGGGCTATTTCTTTTCACCCTTTTTCATTACATTTCTTTTTAATTCTTCAACTCCTTCTTTCTCCATTCTCACATTACTCGACTTCTAATACTAACTATGGGTATTGTCCTTGGGTAGATCCCTCCGGCTCTGGCGGATCATAGGACAGATTTTCCTATCCTTAGTCACCTTATAACTCCATGACTATCCTATGTTGCCATAAAACCATTTTTCTTGAAAATCTCTCAAAGTGTTTTTGATTATAAAACATGATTTGTTAACACCTTGAGAGTTTTATATTTTCAGTAACACTCCCCCTTCACATGTGCTTATATTGTTTTAACTTAAATTTACACATAGAGGGTAAAGTTCACACTTTTTAAATAGATCGGCTCATGATAAACAATTCCCCACGAGACACGGTTACGTAGCTTAGTTAAAGAGTTCCATTGTCAGTTTTTTGGTGACAACTAGCTCTAATAACTACCTTGAAGTTGTAAATTCTTCTTGAAAACAAGGTTAGACCCATGAAAGTGCATGTCTATCACGAGTTTCTCGAAATGGTACATTTACTGAAATTGATTCCTCGTCAATCCAATGGTTTCAACTGAGTCGAGCTCTTTTGAGATTCAAATAACGATCATTAAACATTTGATCACATTTTAATCACGTCTTCTCGCCCTCAAAAATAGCATATTCGTGATATTTTTTATATCAACGGATTAAACAACATTTTTAGAAACTTGTGGGGAGACAAACGGATTTGATTTAAGCATGAATTTGGAATATTTTGGTTTTATACTCCCCCTTTAATAAAGCATAATCAGTTTAAGGGTTTTAGAGGGAGTTATCTTGAGCACAAAATATTTAGAAAGATTTTGAAAATCTTTTTGAACAATCTTGAAAAAGGTTCTCAAGATGATGATGATTTCTCACCAGTTTTAAATGTAATGCACTGAAGTGTACACTAGATTTTTTCTTTAAAGACACGAGTTTTGATTTGAGGATAATCAAAAGTCATCATTTTTGGTACGGGTTTCGTACTGAAGTATACGAAAGCCATTTTCTGAAGAAATTTTGAGGAACGACATTTTTAGAAAACATTTAAATAACTCTCGCTCAAGCATCTGTACATGTCCGTATCATTGTTGAATGACATTTCTAGAAACGTACAGAATATCGATTATACGAGAGACATGTCGTGAGAAGAGTATTTTTGGATTTTTGATTTTATATTGTTTTTGTATCTTTTTTGAAAGTTTTATATTTTTATGTTTTGCTTTTGTTGGTTTTTCAAATTTTGAATTTTGTTTTTCAAAAATATTTACAGCAAAGCTTTTTGGAAAATCATTTTCAAGAAGATTCGAGAAGACGTTCTAACTCCGCAGGGGTTAGGTTTCGCATTCCAATTCGTCGAACTAAATTATCAAACCGTTCTTTTGAAATGGCTTTAGTAAATAGATCGGCATGTTGGTAATCTGTCTTCACGAAAAATAATTCAACAGTGCCTTCTTCTACGTGTTCTTTTATGAAGTGGTAGCGAACACGGATATGCTTAGTCTTTGAGTGATGAACAGGATTGCATGAGATGGCTATGGCACTTTTCGAGTCACAATACATAGGTATTTTATCGAAAGTAAAGCCATAATCTGTGAGTTGTGTTCTCGTCCATAGAACTTGAGCACAACACGCAGATAAAGACACATACTCAGCTTCAGCGGTTGAAAGTGCAGTACAATCTTGTTTCTTTGAAGACCAGCTTACTAACTTTTCACCCAAAAATTGTGCTCCTGCTGATGTACTTTTTGCTGTAACTTGGTCACCTGCGTGGTCTACATCTTAAAAGGCTATTATATCAAATCCGGATTCCTTCAGATACCAAAGTCCCATGTGAATGGATGTCTTTAGATACCGAAATATCCGTTTAACCTCTTTGAGGTGCAGTTCGGTAGGCTTTGCCTGAAACCGTGCTAATAAGCAAACAACAAAATGGATATCGGGTCGACTAGCAGTGAGGTACATGAGAGAACCAATCATGCTCTGATATTTCTTCGGATCGATGGGTTTCCCAAATAAATCGGCTCCAATTTTTGGTAAAGTTGCCATTGGTGTACCGACCGAATCACAATTATCTATACCATGATTTTTCAAAATCTCATTTGTATAATTAGATTGATTAATAAAAATCCACGAGGGGACTGATGTATTTGTAAACCAAGAAAAATTTCAAATTTGCTTTTCATGAGATTTTTAAAATGTTTTGAAAGATTCAGATTAGTGGACCCAAAAATAATGTCGTCCACGTAAATCTGAACAATCAAAATGTCATCATTATATTTTCTTGTAAACAAGGTAGGATCGACCGTTCCTTTGGTGAAATTGTTTTTGATCAAGAAAGAGGACAGTTCGTCATACCACGCTCTCGGAGCTTTTTTCAAACCATAGATTGCCTTTTTGAGTTTGTAGACGTAGTCTGGATGTTCCATGTCTATGAAGCCTTCTGGCTGACTCACGTACACTTCTTCTTTCAGAGTTCCATTCAAGAACGCGGTCTTAATGTCCATCTGATAAACCGTGATGTTTTTGTGAGCTGCATAGGCTAAGAAAATCCTGACTGCTTCAAGTCTAGCTACTGGCGCGAATGAATCTTCAAAGTCTATCCCTTCTTCATGTCTGTATCCTTTGGCCACGAGACGAGCTTTGTTGCGAATTACAGTTATTTCTTCATCCTTTTTGTTCTTCCATAACCATTTGAGATCAATGACTCGAATGTCAATTGGTCTTGGAACCAGATCCCAAGAGTCATGTAGACGGTATTGGAGAAGTTCCTCCTACATTGCTTCTATCCATGCATTGTCTGCCATTGCCTCCCAAATGTTCTTCGGTTCAATATTGCTAATTGAGCAAAGGTAAATGCACAAGTCGCAATCGGTGGCAAGTTGGCGTCTCGTCTGAATTGGCCGTGAAGGTTCACCAATAACTTGTTCAATTGGATGGTCTTTGTCCACTTCAGAGTAGAAGGATACCGTTGGTTAAACGTATGTGAGTTAGATGGTTCTCGTAAGCTTGAAGATGATTCAGCTGATTCCGTAGCAAAATGGTTTTCAAATAAGTCTTCATCTAACGTTGCATCGTTCTGGTTTTGGTAAGGTTTTTCTTGAAATGATATGTTTTGGTTTTGCTCATCAACTGCTGGTAAAACTGTTTCAAGAATAGGATCTGCAGAAGTCTATGTAGATGACATTGATGGAGTTAGTGCATTGGTTTCGACCGTGGTAGATGTATCTTCTGTTGGTGGTGGTGGATGATTTTAATCGGGTGCAGCGGAATGATGGATTGATGCATTTGTCGAAGTTCCACCATAATATTCATCGAACATTAACTCGAAGAAATTCTCCCATTCTTGTTCATGAGGTGTGTCAGCAAAAGTTGATGGAGCTCTTTGTTGTATGAGTCCTGAACTGATGTGTCCAGAAGTCTGCAGGTTTGGTGCGGGTTCTAATCTGTTTTGATTAGAAGCCATCGGATTAAGCGCGGGTTCTAAAGCGAGTCACTCAGAAGCCATTTGTGAGAGTTCGTCAAAATTCACATTCATCGACTCCATTATCTTCCTAGTTCTTCTGTTATACACCCTGAATTCCCTCAAGTTTTCTGAGTATCCAATGAAGATTCCAATATCACCTTTAGCTTTCAGTTTTCCTAGATCTTCTCTGTCGTTCGGTTGATAGCACAAAGCGCTAAACAAGTGAAGGTAAGAGATATCAGGTTTTCTATTGTTCACTAGCTCATATGGGGTTTTATTGAATCTTGGATGGATTAGGGATCGATTCTGAGTGAAACAGGCAGTGGCAACAACATCGGCCCATAGAAATAACGGTGCACTAAAATAAATTAGCATTGTGCGAGCAGCTTCCACAAGAGTTCGATTTCTTCTTTCAACTACCCCATTCTACTATGGAGTTCTAACAACTGATGTCTGATGTGTGATTCCAACGTCTTCAAAATAAGCTCTTAACTCCTGATTAGTAAATTCTGTGCCGTTTTCTGTTCTTACTACCGTCACTGGAGTTTGAAGAAGTACTTGAATACGTTTCAGAAAGGTGATGATGATGCCTGGTGCTTCGTCTTTTGACCTCAGAAACTTAACCCATGTATATCTTGAATAATCGTCAACAATGACAAGAATATACTTTTTCCCATTAATGCTTTCAACTCTCATTGAGCCATATAAGTCCATGTGCAACATATGCAACTTTGCTTCCGAACTTGGTACGGATTTGGGTTTATATGATGCTCTTTTGCTTTTTCCTTGTTCGCATGATGGACATAGGTGATCCTTGGTGTATTTGAACTTTGGAAGTCCGTTGACGATGTTGTCTCTGGCAAGTTTGTTGATAGTGTCGAAATTGAGATGGGATAGCCTTCTATGCCACAACCAGGACTTTGTTCCAGATGCTCGTGTCATAAGACATATTGGAGATGAAGAGGCCATTTGGTTTATGTCGATAGCATACAAGTTTGTATCATGATTCCCAGTTAAGAGATCAGTGCCATCCAAGTTCCTAACAAAGCATGCATTTCTCCTAAACGCAACCTCTAAATCTGCATCACAGAACTGCCCGACTGAAAACAAATTGTGTCCCAACCCTTCGACATAGTAAACCCGAGTGATCAAATAATTTTCAAAAGGTAGATCTCCATAACCCATGATAGCTGCTACATGATCATTTCCAAAATGAACTGTTCCCATGAATTTCCAAACGAAATTGATCAGCAGCTTCAGATTCCCGGTCATGTGCTTGGAGCAACCCGAGTCAACAATCCAAAGACATATTTCGATAACCTGGCAAATACAGAAGAAGATGTTTTTGGAAACCGTTTTGATTTTGGTTCCTTTGGGTTAGAGGTAAAATCCTGATCACACTCATAGAAGTTTTCTACTGGTATACTGGTGTATCACTCATTCTACCATTCTGGAGTGTGAAAATTCTACCCGTTGGTTTCCAAATATCATCCCTAAAGTAAACAGTATGCTTCTTATCAGTAGTGTAAGACCTAAATCTTGCAACTAGTCTTCCTATTGGTTTAGCATAAGTTCTTTTTGGAACGTTCTTCTGAACAGGCTTAACATTCTAATGTTCATGATTTCTTGCAAGTTACACAAATAGATTCAACATATTCATTAAACTTAGCAAGTTTCATAGGTTCATTACATTCAGATGAAATGTCTTTCTTATTATAAAGCGGTAAATTCCTAGGGTGTTCTTCTACTTTCTTCTCTTTATTCAAGCTACTACTCTTAGAGGCAGGCGAGACTCTATTGTTCCTTGTATTGCTCTTAGGCTTTAGTCTGCTGCTCCTAGAGATGCTTTCGAGTCCTGTAGAAGGTAAGGCACAAGCATTAGGATTCACTTTTTTATCAAGAGAAGTGGTTTCGGCTTTCCAAGTCTCTTTAGAGTGCTTGTTTAAACTTATGTCGTTTGTTCCAGATGGTTTAGATGTGGAGGCAGACGCATTAGTGGTACTCATCCTAAAAAGTCCAGGTGCTAACACTTTTGGTTTATCGATAACCGCTTTTTCATTTTCAACAATCGTTTCTTTTTGCTTTGGCAAGGCAGGTGGAGTGACTGGTTTTGACAAATCATGTTTCTCATTGACTTTTGGAGGAGGCTGAGAAATAGACTATTTTGGTTTAAAAACCGGTTTGGGAACATTTGTTTTCTCCTTAGTCAATGGTTTTGCAATCTTAATATCCACAGCCTTTTCTTTTTGACATTCCAGCTGAGCCCTCAAAAGATCATTTTGCTCTTTCATGTCCTTGTAGGCACGCTCATACGACAGTTTGTCATACTTGTATTCCTCAGTTTCTCGATCAAGTTGTTTGATACATTTTCTTTTTCAAGTTTTTCAAGAGCTTTTTCATATTTTGAAACAATTGCGGATGTGTCAGACTGGAGTCTTTCATGGGCTTCAACAGAATATGTTTGTAAAACAATGGACATAATATCGGTAGTTACAACATCTTCGAAGAGAGAATCATTCATATTTTCCAAAACTTTGATGTGTTCAAAACAATCATTAGCTTTATTTACCAGGGATTTATGGTCCTTGACAAAGTCACATGTTTCTTTCAAAAATGCTTGTTCAAAATGAATTACCCTCGCACTGATGTTATTTAGTGGAGTGGCAATTTGAGTTTCAAAAACCTTTTTCATTTCATCATCAAAACTAGAAAACCAGTTGTTAGTACTGATGTTGATTTTAGATTTAACAATCCGTTGAAGTTGCCCAATTCTAGTTTTAACGTCATCTAAAATGCTTCTAGCATCACTTGTGTTAAAAGGATTGTTTGAAGACATTTGTTCGATGTTCGAAAATGATTTTGAAACAACAATTGGTTTTGAAACTGGTTTTGAAACAGATTTTGACTCTTTGTTTGAAACACTGGGTGTTATGGAAAATGTTGACTTTTCTTTTTGAGGAACAAATTTAATTCCAGGAATTTTGTTAAGTTTGTTGAAATTAATTGGTTTATTTATGGGTTCATTTGTTTCATTTTTGATCTACTCTCATCAATGAGTTCTAACGTTTCATGAGAATCACGAACTTCGACGGGTTCATGTTTATCTAACAAAGCTTTTCCATTATACAAAGCATTCTGTTCTTCTGAGCTTTCTTGAGTGCACAAGGAGGTTTGTTACCAAGAGCCATTTTTTGAGTTGTATGAAAATACGGGTTTGTCTGATTTGTTGAAATGTTGACAGTTTGAGCTGAATGACCCGTTGTGACAAGTAAATTTTTCAATTTGTTTATTTTTTTCATTTTTCTCAAGAATTTCATCAAGAAGAGAATCTTCTCGTTATGAAAAATCAGCAATCAACTGTTTCTTCTCTTTTTTCAAGATCAGAATAAGTTTCTTTTGTTTAGAAAGTTGGTTTTTAAGATCAGAAATTTCCTCGTTTAAAGATTTTATTTTTAAGTTCAAATTAACATCAAGTGTGTTATACTTGATTCGCAATTGTTTTTCTTTTAAAACGGAATTTCGATAACCAATTTCTAATTCTGACTCTTTGTTTTTGTGAAATTCAAAAGCTTTTGCATTCTCCTTGTACCTCTCAAGCTCAGCGGTCAATTTATCATTCGCGGCCTTAACATCGCGATTGACCTTTTTTACTTTCTCAATTTCAATGCCACAGTTATTAATCAATGATTCAAATAAAGCACGTGTTTCCTCATCATTCGCAGTATTTTGTGCCACACAGCCTCCACTAGGATCTACATCTGGAGTTTCAGAGTTAATATTGCTACTACTCAGATCGTCCAGGCATGTATCATAAGTAGGTGCTGGCGTCACAGAATGCTGTTCGTCATGGGTAAACACATCAAATATGACATTGTTATAGCATGGATCAATGATTAGTACCTCAGATACTGCATTGGCATCATAAACAGGAGGTGTGTCAGAATCAGTGTCGTACTTAGCCTCCTGAAGATTTGCCATGAAGATGCAATTTGCATTGATGTCCTCCCGGTCTTCCATTTCATCCATAATAGCTATGAAGTGATGTTCCTCAGCACTCAATTGCATCCCTGCTTCATTCTTGTGTACCAACAACAATGCTTTCTGAAGATATGTAGAATTCGTCTTTTTCGGCTTAGTAGGACAATTCCTTGCCATGTGACCCACTCCTTGACAGTTGAAGCACGTAACCCGATTAGCTTGATTCACATTTCCATAATTCCCAACGACTGGAGCTGCAACATTCATATTCTGATTACCCACTGCTCTATTCCCAACATTCTGACCCAACTGATTTCCAACATT
The DNA here is from genome assembly GCA_019973895.1 of Chrysanthemum seticuspe. Classification (NCBI taxonomy): domain Eukaryota; kingdom Viridiplantae; phylum Streptophyta; class Magnoliopsida; order Asterales; family Asteraceae; genus Chrysanthemum; species Chrysanthemum seticuspe. Next base: position 342,358,923 of record BPTQ01000008.1, on the reverse strand, counting down.
CTGACCCAACTTATTACCCTGATACGGAACCACCTGATTACCCATGTGAAATCCAGTAGCATATCCCTGTGGATTCCCAATAACTCCAACCATTTGTCCTTGTTGACCCATATTCAAACCCGGCTGTGCAATTTGTCTGTTGCGAGTGTTTGATGAAATCCTTTGGTTGTTGTTAGTTGGTGTGGAATAGCGTCCTTTAAATACTTTAGTCAAATAAGCAAACGCATTTGACAAAGCCTCTGTTTGTTCAGCTTCAAGGTCGGTGATTCTTTGTTCCTGGTATTGTGGATACTGTTGTTGTTGAATGACTTGTGGTTCTGGTAGATAGAATTGTTGTTGAGGGATAACAGCTTGTGGTTGCGGAATGTATTGCTGCAAGTTGTTGTTATTGGAAGATGATGAAGGTTGTTGTTGTGTGTTCACTAGAGTTGGAGTCTTTGCAATTAGTGCCAAGGGATCATGATTCTTTGCCAATCTTTCTTTCCTAACTTCATTGACTTCAGCTTGGTTTTGTTTCAGAAAATCATAGAATTGATCAAAGTTCACCTGATGTAAGTCCTTTGTTTGGTTGACAATAGTGACATATCGTCCCCATTCTTCTAGAAGATTGTTGAGAAATTTGATGTTACTCACGATAGTTCTGGGTGTCAATTTGTTTCTAATAAGCTCATTCATCAAAGTGCAAAACCTTCCATAATAGGATTCAATGGATTCTCCTGGAGTTGATGTAAACTTCTCCCATTCAGTTAGCAGCTTGTTCTCCATGTCTTGTTGACCAATTTCTTTTCCATAACATAGTCGTCTAACACGTTCCCGCATATCGTAAGCAGTTTCACAGCTGTCTACAGCAGTAAAGATGTCTCTTGGTAAACCCAGCTGGATAATGTGTATTGCCATGTCATCTGCTTCAACCTGCTTGTTATCCTCGTCCGCGTATTCATCTTGATCACGAAAAGATGGTTGGACGGGGAGGTGTTGCATTAGGATTTCTAGGGTCTTGGACTTGTCCAGGCTTGAAGGGTCCATTCGTAATGGATTGAATCATGAGTTTTCCATTAGGTTTGGTCTTGATGTAGCGGAGCATACGACTTGTCCATTGAAGATATCCACCTTTTTCCAGTATAGGAGGACGGTTTTCGGCACCGGCTGCATGAATGTCTTTTTGAGTAGCCATTGATGAAGGTGTTTGATGATAAATTTGATGTAGGATCGATTCAACGATAAAGGAGTTGTGTTTGATGAAGATTAAGCTCGGTTGTTGTAGTGAAAATTTGGTCTAAAAACTTAAAAACCTCAATAACTTCTATTCGGAGCGTTTTGAGGACTCAAAGGTTGACCCTAATCGACTTTAGTTTATTCGGCGTGTCATTCTCCTCATTCTCACGGTCGTTTTGATTGGTAGAACGCTGAAAACGGAGTTACGGTTCAAAAGTTATGGTCGTTTGAAGTTTTGCTAAAGATCTTGTTAATACAAATAAACCGTAAAACCGTTTATTAATATTTTGCGATCTCTTTGTGTTTTGTTGATAACAAATATAATGTTATCTTAAGTACAATTATAAAGGATACATGTTAGTTTTGTAAAGCATTTACATATAACCATTTTAATACAAAAATGTAGTAATTAAGCATTTGTTGTAATAGTTTATTAGGATGGGTAAATATCATAACCCATAGATCTTAAACCATACCCAAAGAGACTTGATACAATGTATACTTAGATACATTGAATCTAGATATAACCCATGGACCAACCCATGACCCATAACCAAAAAACCCATGGGCAAAGAGGAGCGTTCCACGGATCCCTAGGATTACACTAGACGGATCCCTTGTGGAAGGGATCCGTGGGAACAGTGAAGAAACTTGCCTATAAATAGAGAGCCATTTCTTCATTCTAACTCACCCCTCTTCTTACTAAATCTCTCATACACTCTCATTCTCTTCTAACATATAGATCATTTGATCTAGAGAGTTGTTCTTCTTTCTATTTGTGATCCTCATATAGGTCATTCTCTAAGGCGAGATCATGAGCATTCTACAAGTCATCCAAGCAAGGGGTCCTTGATTGATTTGTCACTCCGCAAGATTTCTGTAGCATAGATCTTGTATTTGATATTTCACATATTTGTTGTGTAATAGTTGTGTTGGTTTGGTCCACCATGCTACGGACTCGGTATCTAGCTTTGTACCGGAAAAAGTGTAAGCAACGTTGTGAAGGCTTCTCCGCCAAGTGAAGGAGTTTGTTGACATAGTGCTTGAACTCTCGAGTAGGTGACTCGGGGAGTGGAGTAGGGCAAGGAAGGTGACCTTGTAGCCGAACCACTATAAATCGGTTGTGTCATTTCTATCCCTTAACTTTATTTATTTGCTTGCATTATCATTAGATCTACACGTTCTCAACATCCATACGATTTCACATAATATCGAATCTAAAGTTTTTGAAATCAACATTGAAATCGGTAAAACTATTCAACCCCCCATTCTAGTTTTCCACAATTGGCATCAAGAGCTAAGTTTATAAAAGTTTTAAAATAAAATTGTATTTTAAAAACTTTTCGATCACTATGGGTTCTGAAAATTATAAGGAAGGGCAATCTATGCAACGACCACCACTACTAGAAACTAATGGTTTTATATACTGGAAAAATAGATTCGAAACATATGTGAAGTCTAAAGATATTGATCTTTGGTACATTATTGTTGAAGGTGATTTTTAGGCTACCTCAAATGATGATAAAGGAAATTTAATTCACATACCTCATGATAAACTAAATGATGAAATGAAGAAAAAGCTTTCTAAAAATAGTGAAGCAAAAATGGTTTTATATAATGCTTTACCGAAAAAGGAATTCGAAAGAATTTCTATGCTTAAAACCTCTAAAGAAATTTGGAATTCTTTAGTTGTAACTCATCAAGGAAACCAACAAGTTAAAAATAATAAAATCGATTTATTTGTTCAACAATATGAACAATTTTCAATATCGGATGAAGAAACTACAGATCATTTGTTTGCTAACTTTAATACTATTATTACATCTTTACAAGCACTTGATGAATCCTTTTCTAGCCGTAACCATGTTAGGAGATATCTAAGGGCACTTCCATCGAAGTGGAGATCCAAGGTGACGGCAATCGAAGAGTCAAAAGATTTGACAATCCTCACCCTCGATGAACTCATAGGCAACCTAAAAGTCTACGAGCTTGTCCTTGCTAAAGATTCCGAAGCCTCAAAGGTGAAAGAGAAACACAAATCTCTTGCCCTTAAAGCCAAAAAGGCTTCGAGCGATGAGGAGAACTCATCTTCGAGTAGTGACGACGAAGAATACGCTATGGCTGTAAGGGACTTTAAAAAGTTCTTTAGAAGAAAGGGTAGATACGTCAAACAACCGTATGACGATAAGAAAGGCTTTCGAAAAAGCAAAGAGGACGAGAAGCCTAAGGATGATCGTACTTGCTTTAAATGTGGGGACCCAAACCACTTTATTAGTAAGTGTCCCAAATGGGATGATCAAAAGGCGTTCGTGAGCGGAACATGGGGAATGAGCGACGAGGAAGACGAAGAAATTTGTCTCATGGCAAACGACGAGGTATGTCACGAATACTATAGTAGCTCATCACTTGATGACGACTCATTGCATAATGAATATGATAAACTATGCAATATTAGCTTAAAATTAGTTAACAAAAATAAGCTTTTAAAGAGTCAAAATCAACGTTTAGATAAAGAAGTCATAGAATTAAAAGCAAAACTAAAACGTTTAGAAAAAGGTAAAATAGCAAGTGGTGAATGTGAACTTTGCTTTCAACTTCAAACCCTAGTGGATAACTTAGATTCTAAAATTGCTAGAATGAGTACGAACACTTTAGACTCAATACTGGAAGGTGTTAAAACCGGTAATAATCAAAAAGGTCTAGGTAGTCAACAACTTGATCCATCAACTAGTGAAAGTAAAGAAACAAAATTTGTTAAGGAACTAGAAAAACTAGCCACTGTTGTGACGGATCCTACGGATCCCCTAAAAAGGGAATCGGCTAGTGTACATAAAGGGATCCGTGGATCTGCTGTAGCAAACAGTAGCAATAACGTAGCTTCCTTACCTAGAACTGATTTTGTTATAGTTAATAGGAAGAAACCAACTCATGTCACCACTAGACAACCACCTCCAAAATATAATCCTACTTTTGCAAGAAACAAAGCTCCATCTTTTTCAAAACCTAATTCATTTAGGAGACCTAATAACGTTTACCCAAAAAGTAACCATCAAATGGGATGGAATCCAAACATGCAAAACGGTTTTCCCTTTCAAAACTTTGTTCCATGGAATGCACACTCATCTTATCCATACATGTCTAACATGAATGGAATGTTTAACACTAATGGACCCATGAACAAATGGGGACCAAACTTTTGAGTTTATTATTGTTTTAGGTGTGCTTAAAGGTCGACCTAGACCCCGATGAATGGGTCAAGGATAGCGGGTGCACGAGACACATGACCGGCAATAAGGATCTATTCTCCACGTACGAATCCTTCAATGGAGGTAATGTGGTGCTTGGAAATAGCAAAAGTAGAATCATCGGTAAAGGTACGATTTCTAACAAATCTCTAACCATTAACGATGTGTGTCACGTAGAAAACCTAAACTTTAATCTTTTAAGTATAGGACAAATATGTGATAAAAAGTGCAATGTACTTTTTACCGAAACCGGTAGTAAGATACTTAAAAATGACATAACCATAGGAAGAGGAATTAGGAAACATGGAGTCTATGTCATTAAAATCGGTAATGAACCTAAAGACAAACTGTGTCTTACCTCTATGGATGATACTTCGACCTTATGGCATCGAAGATTGGGTCACGCCAACATGCGACTTCTTCAATCGCTATCATCCAAAGATCTAGTAAGAGATCTACCTAAGCTAAAATATGAACATCATTTTTGTGATGCTTGTAATATAGGAAAACAAGCTCATTCAAGTCATAAAGCTAAAAACATGGTGTCCACTACTGAGTGTCTAGAATTACTACATATGGATTTATTTGGTCCATCCGCTATCCAAAGTTATGGAGGCAACTACTATACTTTGGTAATAGTGGATGACTACTCTAGGTATACTTGGACAAAATTTTTAAAGAACAAAACGGAAACCTTTAACTATTTTGAAATATTAAGCAAAAAGATCCAAAGACAACTAGGAAAACCCATAGTGTCTATTAGGACGGATCATGGTAGGGAATTCGATAATGAAGTGCAATTCGGAGCTTTTTGTGACGCTAATGGTATTACTCACAACTTCTTGGCTCCACGCACTCCACAATCGAATGGGGTAGTAGAAAGAAAGAATAGAACTCTACAAGAAATGAGTCGAACCATGCTTAATGAACAATCCATACCTTAAAAGTTTTGGTGTAATGCCGTTGATACTTCAACGTATATACTCAATCGAGTCTTGATTAGACCAATCTTAGGATAAACTCCATATGAGTTATTTCGAGGCAAAAAGCCTACGTTAAATCACCTTAGAGTCTTTGGTAGTAAATGTTTTATTCTTAACACTAAAGATTACCTTACAAAATTTGATCCTAAATCAACCGAAGGTATCTTTTTAGGTTATTTGCCAAATAGCAAGGCTTACGTCATATTAAACAAAGAATCAATGAAGGTAGAAGAGTCATTAAATATAAAATTTGATGAAAGTCCACCCAAACCCTCTCCACCTCTTGTCGATGACGAGATTATAGAAAGTGAAGCCATAGTAATAAAGAAAAAGATAAGTGAAGAAGAAGAACCTCTAAGTGATAAAATAGTAAACATTAAAGAGTCCAAAGATCACCCCGTAGATAAAGTCATAGGAAAACTAAACGTACGAACATTAAGGTCTCAAGTTCAAAACCAAAGTAGCTTGTTTTGTTTCGTCTCAACCTTAGAACCTAAGAATACACAAGAAGCCATAAAAGATGAAAGTTGGGTAATGGCTATGCAAGAAGAACTAAATCAATTTGTTTCTAATGATGTTTGGACACTTGTCCCTCCACCTAGTAATCAAACCATAATAGGAACCAAATGGGTTTATAAAAACAAATTAGATGCAAACGGAGTAGTGTCTAGGAACAAGGCTAGACTCGTTGCTCAAGGGTATAACCAACAAGAGGGAATAGACTTTGATAAGACCTATGCCCCCGTGGCTAGATTAGAGTCTATAAGAATACTTCTTGCGTATGCTTGTGCTAATGATCTAAAGCTTTATCAAATGGATGTCAAAAGCGCTTTTCTAAATGGTGTCATAAATGAAGAAGTATATGTAGCTCAACCTCCGGGCTTCATTGATTTTGAAAAACCCAAACATGTGTATAAATTAAAGAAAGCCCTTTACGGTCTTAAACAAGCTCCAAAAGCTTGGTATGATAGACTCAAGTCATTTCTAGTTAAACACAGCTACACCATGGGGTTAGTTGACAACACACATTTTACTAAGAAAAGAGAGTCACATATAATCATAGTACAAATATATGTAGATGATATTATATTCGGATCCACTTGTCAAGACATGTGTGATGATTTCTCTAAAATCATGCATGACGAGTTCGAGATGAGTATGATGGGAGAACTTAGTTTCTTTCTTGGTCTACAAATAAAACAAGTAGAAGATGGTATCTTCTTTAATCAATCTAAATACATCAAGGAGATGTTAAAGAAATTCGGTCTAGAAGAGTCAAAACCAATTAGGACTCCAATGTCTTCCGACACCAAACTCACAAAAGACGAGGACGGAAAATCTGTTGATAATACTAAATATCGTGGCATGATAGGTAGCCTTCTCTACCTCATGGCAAGTAGGCCGGATATCATGTTTAGTGTTTGCTTATGTGCTAGGTTTCAAGAAGACCCTAAAATATCACACCTAGAAGCCGTAAAAAGAATATTTAGATATATTAAGGGTACAACACAGTTAGGATTATGGTATCCTAAGGGCACGGGAGTAGAAACAATTGTATATGCAGATTCTGACCATGCAGGTGATTACGTTGATAGAAAAAGTACAAGTGGGGTGTGTACTTTTATGGGATGCTGTTTAACATCATGGTTTTCTAAGAAACAAACGGCACTTGCAATATCAACAACTGAAGCCGAGTACGTCTCCGCCGGCAAAGCATGCCAACAAGCACTATGGATGAAACAAGCGTTAGTAGACTACGACATCCATCTAAGCAACATAGCCATCCTATGCGACAACAAAGGTGCAATCGACTTAAGCAAGAATCCGGTATTACATTCTCGCACAAAACATATAGAGATTCTTCATCACTTCCTAAGAGACAATGTTTAAAAGGGGAACATCTCTATTGAGAAGGTTGCATCCGAAGACAACATAGCCGACGTCCTCACCAAACCGTTGAAGCGGGAACAATTCAACTTACTTCGTCTTGGTCTTGGTCTAATGGAACAAACGTCTTAACTTAACTGACTCTACAAGGTATGTAAACGCTAGCCTTCTTCTTTCTGAGTCTAGGATTCCAATTTCACGCACAACTCACAAACAATACGGGAATTTTCAAAACCCAAGATATGTATTCCATTTATAATTTTTTTTCCACATAACTACATACACATTTTTTAAAGAAAATCTCCTTTCAAAATGTTTTCTAAAAAGAATGATACTTTCCCGTATCAATTTCACAAAAGCAATTTCTCACGTCTAGGACAAATCACTTTTTTATTATTAATACAAAGTAAAAACCCGTTTTCATTGCATCTCATATCTTTTGAATGCTAAAGGGAACATATAACTAATATGTGTTTTCGGGTACATTTATTTAAGCAAAAATGAATTAGGAGCATTGATAACACAATATTACGTACTTATGTACCAAATGTGTGTTTTCGGGTTATCTCAATTAGGATTTATTTTTCTCTAGTTATTTTCCTTTTCTTTTTAGAGGTCGAGAAAACCACAACTCCAAATAGTTTGCATATAGGCACACAATAGGCAAAAATGTTTCCAAAAAGAAAATTTTGTGCTGCCTGAATCACCAGACCCACGGATCCCAGCCTTCATGCTGGACGGATCCCTCAAGGGAAGGATCCGTGTAAACAGAAGCTGTTTTCAACTTCTATTTTTTCACTTTGGATGAAAAATCCACATTTGCTTCATTTTTGGGAGTATGCTCTTTAATGCTTGTGTTCTCATGATCACATGCCTTGAATTCATATCTAATCATTAGATTTTAATCCACATTTTTGGTCAAGCATTCATTACAATGTGTTGTTTTTCTATATATATAACTCCCAAAATGATTGCATACTCCATCTCCTTCTCACAAACACACTTCATCATGTCATCCAAAAACCCTTTAGGAGAATCATTTAGTACAAACAATCATGATATCCAAACCTTTGTACTTCCACCATCCAAAATACCACAATCAAATGCTAGGATATCCGCATGGATTAGTATCCCATCTTGTTGTTTAGCAAAACCAACCTCAAATGATTCATCCTCAACAAATAACTCACCACAAGATGCTTCCATTATAGCACCACCCTCATCACCAACAAGTACACCAACTTCATCACCACCTAAAATAACTCTTTTGGAACTCCTTAAGACTCCAACAAGATGTAATCAACCTAAAGAAAAAGAATTAGTCTTTTCAACACCCCCCACATCTCCAAATACTTTATTTCAAGATCTTGAAACATCACCACCATTAGCTCCTATCACATCCCAAGAACATCTAGGTTCTTTTCCACCACCATCTACTAACATTCCGGATATTGATCCATATTTTCCTATTTTTCCACCACAACTTCCGCATTACTCAAATCAAATCAACCCGGAAACCTTCCGCACCAATCACCCACATCATTTACATTGTGAACATTGCCAATCCACTAGGGAAATTGCAATAGAAGTTAGGGAAGAAATGCGTTTCATACTCAACCTCATCCTTGATCGCATCAATACCATTACTCATCAAAACCTCCATCCATAACCTTATGCAAGCATGGAAGGAATCACTACTACTACTTTTCTACTTTTAAGTATTACTTTTGAAGTCATTTTTCAAGAACAAGTCTTGTTCTTATTTTTACATGCGTGTAAGTGGCATACATACCACTACAATTTGTTGTTTTATTACAAGGCCTTGTTTACATACCTTGGCTCCCAATCTTGATTCTCTGCAACCACAAGATTATATAAGCATGTTACTAACCTTTCTTTTTGTAGGATTTTTTATTTTTCTTCACTTGACGCCCTAAACAAGGGGGAGCTACCGTCAAGGGGGAGTTAGAAGTTTGTTTATCTCTTCCAAGGGTTAACTTTTTGTTTCGACAAAAAGGGGGAGAAGAAGTAAAACTTGGGGCTTTAAAAACTTACATCTATTCTTAAGTTTTACTCATCATAACATTATGTTTTGTCATCAACAAAAAGGGGGAGATTGTTAATACAAATAAACCGTAAAACCGTTTATTAATATTTTGCGATCTCTTTGTGTTTTGTTGATAACAAATATAATGTTATCTTAAGTACAATTATAAAGGATACATGTTAGTTTTGTAAAGCATTTACATATAACTATTTTAATACAAAAATGTAGTAATTAAGCATTTGTTGTAATAGTTTATTAGGATGGGTAAATATCATAACCCATGGATCTTAAACCATACCCAAAGAGACTTGATACAATGTTTACTTAGATACATTGAATCTAGATATAACCCATGGACCAACCCATGACCCATAACCAAAAAACCCATGGGCAAAGAGGAGCGTTCCACGGATCCTTAGGATTACACTAGACGGATCCCTTGTGGAAGGGATCCGTGGGATCCGTGGGAACAGTGAAGAAACTTGCCTATAAATAGAGAGCCATTTCTTCATTCTAACTCACCCCTCTTCTTACTAAATCTCTCATACACTCTCATTCTCTTCTAACATATAGATCACTTGATCTAGAGAGTTGTTCTTCTTTCTATTTGTGATCCTCATATAGGTCCTTCTCTAAGGCGAGATCACGAGCATTCTACAAGTCATCCAAGCAAGGGGTCCTTGATTGATTTGTCACTCCGCAAGATTTCTGTAGCGAACATCTTGTATTTGATATTTCACATATTTGTTGTGTTGGTTTGGTCCACCGTGCTACGGACTCGGTATCTAGCTTTGTACCGGAAAAAGTGTAAGCAACGTTGTGAAGGCTTCTCCGCCAAGTGAAGGAGTTTGTTGACATAGTGCTTGAACTCTCGAGTAGGTGACTCGGGGAGTGGAGTAGGGCAAGGAAGGTGACCTTGTAGCCGAACCACTATAAATCGGTTGTGTCATTTCTATCCCTTAACTTTATTTATTTGCTTGCATTATCATTAGATCTACACGTTCTCAACATCCATACGATTTCACATAATATCGAATCTAAAGTTTTTGAAATCAACATTGAAATCGGTAAAACTATTCAACCCCCCCTTCTAGTTTTCCACAGATCTTACTCGTAAACTTGAGCTTAGGCGTAGGATTTTGTGCTTAGGCGTAGGATTTCCTTAGGCGTAGACTTCCTTAAGCGTAGGATTTCCTTACGAGTAGGATTTCCTTACGAGTAAGATTTCCTTACGAGTAATATTAGGTTGTAAACCAAAATCCTTCACACTTGTCCAAGTGTGAGAGATATCCACAAGTCGAAGTATTCCACAAACTTATCCAAGTGAGGAAAGTACTGAGTAACCGTTGTTGCATGAAGATCCTTCACAAAATTCTTACGAGTAGGATTTGGTTCTTACGAGTAGGAATCCTTACGAGTAGAACTAGGGTTTTGACTTTTTGACTTTGAAATCCTTACGAGTAGAATGCTCAAATTTTGTCAAAAACACTAATTTGCACCCAAAAACACGTTTCCAAACTATTTCTTTTGCACAAACTTCTTCCGAAACACTTAAAGATCAATAAAAACTACAACTTTAACATTAAAAACACGTAAAAATCAAAACTTTTTGACAAAATCCCACGTTTTATAGGAAAAAACGCAACTTTTTATAAAGTTCTAACAAAAAACGTAACACAACACTCCTAAACCATTGTTAGGCGATTGATACCAATTGTAGGACCTTGTTTTTCTCAACCTTATCACGTATACCACTCTTAACACAAGATATACAGGTAAACCAAACACACTTTATGCGTAAATAAGAAGAGGGAAAGATGGAAAGATGGTGACTTGAATATGTTATAAGTTATGCGTATGTTTTTTAGAGAAATAAGATGAAAAGAGAACATGTATTGCTTAAAGAAAAACACACACTTACACACTCAAGCACACCCCTCCAATGACCATTTGAGGGGTATTTATACTTCCATACATATCACCGTTATGGGCTTGGGCTTGGGCTTGGATTGGACTTGGATTGGACAATAACTTACATAAGGCTAGCTTAACATAACTATTAGCCATTTAGCTTGGCCCAATCCTAGAGCCCGTTGACTATTCTATCACGATATCTAACACATGTTACAAAGTTCTTAAACGTGAATGACCATCACTTCTATTGAATATTATTAAGGCTAACAGTTGTTATCATGGAGAAGAGATTTTATTGGCCTCAATTAAAGAGCAATGTTGGTGATTTTGTGCGTAAATGTGTTGTGTGTCAAGAAGAAAAGGGCAAGACACAAATACAGGTCTTTATATGCCACTTCCCGTACCCGAGAGTCCTTGGTTGATATTTCTAAGGATTTTGTACTTGGACTTTCTCGTACTCAACAAGGAGTCAATTATGTGTTTGTTGTTGACAAGTTTTCAAAGATGGCGCATTTTGTTCCTTGTAAAAAGACTTCAGATGCGGCACATATTGCAAGATGATTCTTTCATGAAGTGGTTCATTTGCATGAAGTTCGAAAGTCTATTACTTCGGATCATGATAGTAAGTTTCTTTTCTATTTTAGGTTGACACTTTAGAGGTGTTTAGGTACATCATTAAACTTTAGTTGTATCGCTCGTCCTAAACTGATGGTCAAATCAAAGTGGTTAATCACTTTGGGAAACATGATTCGTTGTTTGTGTGGAGATAATCCAAAGTTGTGGGATGTGTCTCTAGCTCAAGCCAAATTTGCTTATAATAGTGTAGTTCATAGTTCGAAGAGGTTTTCACCATTTGCTATTGTATAGAACACTCCACCAAATAAAGTGGCGGACTTGGTTGATTTACCTGCAAGAAGAATGTTCAAGCAAATAGGATGGTGGATGGTGGAAGACGTGCAAGCCACTCATGAAGTTGTTTGGGCCAAGATTGTTGAGTCAAATGCTAGTACAGGTTGTTGCGGATAAACATTTTTGGGTTAAGTTGTTTAAGGACGGTGACGAAGGAATGGTGTTTCTTCGAATGGAGCATTTCCCGGTAGGTACTTATAGCAAGCTTCAACAAAAGAAATATGAGTCTTACAATATTTTTCGAAAGATCAAGGACAATGATTATGTTGTAGATCCACATAATACCATGAGTATTTCAAAGACTTTCAACGTTTTTGATATTTATGAGTTTTGGAAGTTGATGATGAGAACTCGAGGATGATTTTTCAAAAGTGAGGGAGAATGATGAGTACAAGATCGAAGATTTAGCCGAGGAGTACATAGAGTGATTGGATCATGACAAAAGGACTCGAATCAAGAAAAGGTGATCAATTTTTCTCTATGGTGTAATGCTTTGAAGAAGCCATGACCTTTTTTTTTTTTTTTTTTTTTAGTTTCCTTTACGGTGTAGAAGCATGTTTATTATTACGTCGTAGAGCTCTCGAATAAGGATTAATCCTAGCATCTTTGTTGCTACGACATAAACACATAAACCTTGTTATGTCATAGAGGCATCGGATGCCGATTCTTCCCTTTTATTTTTAAGTCAGTTTTTACCATATTTAAATGACATTTTCCACATGATTTATTTCTCAATAAATATAAGGCTTGGGTTCATTTTTTAAAGATTTAATTATCAATTACACTTTAGTCTTAAAATCATTTGTGATTTTGTTTTATTCTTTTAGGGTTTTATTCATGTTTCCATTCTACATCAATAAAGGTATATTCACATGATTTTATGTGGATGTGGTACAACTCTCCATGTAAGTATCACCTCCCTAAGACTACCACAACCACCACCATTTTTAACAACAGTGGTGACCAACAACAACCACAACCACCTTTAACAACAACAACAACCACCAAAACCTACCGTCGCCAACAACAACAACCACCTCACAAACCACTGTCACCAAAAACCGTTACTACCACCAACAAACACCACGGACGTTACAACCACCGTGACCACCAACAACCACCATCGCCATCACCAAACCACCATCTCCAACGCTCAAACACAAAAAAACCAACAACACCACCTCAATAACATAGGGAATAATGTGTGTGAGTAAATTTGTGTGTGATGTGAGTTTTTGTGTATGAAAACTGCTCATATAACCGATCTTCACATTAACCGGAGCAAATTTTTCTGATTAGTCAATCAAAAAGATCTTCGATCATTTAAATGATTTCCCTCCCTCCCAAGTAACATTTTGTAGGTTTTCAGGTGGGCTATGGGGCAAAATCTTTGTTGGCTTATAAAAAAGGGACAAGTATTCTACATGTCTCTTAGTGGGAGTGTCCGGTGTAGGTAACCGTTTACACTTTTGAGGTCACAAAATAGATGACCAAATTGGTTAACGGCTGAAAAGGTGTCTTTGTTTCATAGTCCACTTCCCATAATGTCCAGCTATGTATTTTTTGCTTTAATAATTTTCGTGTAAGTTGTACCTTTTAGATTTTACACACCTTAGATGGATATCCATGTTGCTCCATAATTGTTTTGGAGCCTGTTTGGATGCATTAAAACATTTTTGAGCTGTTAGCTTTTTATTTTAAAAAACGAGCTCTTCAAAATTAAAATGGTTTGTTTAGTTAATAAAACTTCAAACTTTTATAACAAAAACCTAGCTCCAATGTAGCTTCAAATGAAAAGCTTTAAATTTTTCTTGAAGCTTTTCGATACAAAAATTTACCCAAATAGCCTACTATTTTTTAATAATATCGCTAATGCACTTGTATATCTAAATATATTATGTCTTATCTTTTTTGAGTAATGTTATATATACGAGTAGGATTGCATCTGCGCGTTGCTGCGGGGTATTTTGGCAAGTTTTGGAGAAAGCGTTAAATATTATAAAAGATATACCGAGGAAAATAGCACCCGTACGTTGCGGTCGGGCAGGCAAAATTTTATTTTCTTTGATTTATGCATGGCGTTTTGGTAGTCTGGTTTTGAATGTCATGGCCAAGCTTTTAACCTATTTTTTGATCATCTTAAAAGTTTAGATTAGTTGCGAGCTCGCTTTGTTTGATCGGTATGTATTTGGTATATAACTCAAACTTTTGTTAAAAGGTATATTTTTTCTTTTATGGTTTAAATTAATTTTAGAATAGTTTTTAAAATTATCTAATAGGTTAAGGGTGCATTTTAAACTAACAAGCTTTTTTAGATTCACACGGTATATAAATTTTGTGTTTGCATTGTAATACTTGTTTAGTTACTTAAATATGAAAGGTATGACGTCGTTGATTACTACGAGCATCTTATCTTAAAACATTAAGTAAATTATCTATATACCATATTTTTTATTTCTATGTTTTATGTTTGTTTCTAATACTATAATGAAAATGTCATTTTGTGTCTAACGATTTATAATAGATTAAATTTTATATATGACTATACTTTCATGATTAATTTCATATACATTCAAAATATAAGTATTTAGTGCATAATTTATAATGTTTTTAAACATGTTTAGGTATATATATTATAAGTAAGCATCAAATGAGAAATAAAATTGAAATGAGAAGGATGAGAAGAAATTACAATCGCACATTTCAGATGCACTTACAAAATTAGATGCATGTCTACTTAAATTTTTTTTTTTTTTTTTTTAAATATGCGGCTAAGAATTTTTCTCACTCTTCTCATTTTATTTTATCTTCTCACTAGATCTCTTCGCTATATATTATTTCTAAATTTTAAAAAGAAATATATGAAATTGACTCTTTTATAACTCTAGCAGTTATATCTATCTTACCGTACACTCATTTAAACAAATTATAAAAAAATTAGAGTTTGTAGTTAACATTACCGGTTAACAATCATTAGCTTACGATTACAGCTAATTTGCCAAACAAATCTTTAGTGTCTAAAAAGGTACTCCCTCCGTCCCTAAATAAATGTCCAGTTTGTCTTTTCAGAGTCAAACTGGTTCAACTTTGACCGTAAATATTTTTCTTGTGTTATATAATACTTGATGAAAAACTATACCAATAAAAAATAAACTTAAAACTCAATCCATTCATATATTTTTCATCAAGCATTATATAACACTAGCAAAAATAGATAAGGTCAAAGTTGATCCAGTTTGACTCTGAAAAATCAAACTGGACACTTATTTAAGGGACAGAGTTAGTACAATAAATTAAATCTAATTTTGACAGAAAATAAATGCACGTTACTTACCTTTGAGGGGCATCAAACCTCTTTCCAAAAGCATCGGAAATTGGTCATAGCATATTAAAGAACCAGTTCAGCTCGTCCATAAGAGAAACTCCGGGATATCCAGTTCCTTGGCCACATCGAGGGTGAATCCCATAAGCACGTCAGCCACTATGCAAGTCACTGGTGAATAAGAAGCACCCACTTTCGCTACAAGACTTTTAAATGAGCCAGAACAAGTTTCATCGATAGATTTTGCTAATAACGGGAGATCTTGGGTGCAGGCATCTTTGTTCTCGGGTGGTGGAAGACCGTCCGGAATGGTCTCAAAGCGGAAAGAAGGGAGACGTTGATGGTTGAACTCGGTGTTGACAAAGGTGACATCGAAACCTTTGAAATGGAGAAGTTTGGCTAGTTTTAGCATCGGGTTTATGTGGCCTTGTAAAGGGGCTGGTATGCACACTGCATGTGGTTTCATCTTTTGTTGTGAAGCCATGTTGGATCAACCCTATTTCTTTCACTCTAGAAATCACACAGCTTCACCAAGTTGTAGTGAATGCAGAATTTTGGTTAGTTCAATGTGGCCATGTAACGTTTATAGGCAAAAACAATAAAGAACACTGGCCCGGGTTAATTTTTAAGTGCAATAAAATAAGGTCGTGTGTTTTTGAACGAATATAAAAGTCGGGTTTGGTTGGGTTAATTTGGGGCAAGTTAGTGGGTTTTGAATTTTAAATACATACTTTATCATGTTTGGTTCAAGAACAGAGGAGTATATTAATTGTAAAAAGGAAATACTAGTATAAATTACGAGAAAATGCCAAAGTATGGTCGGGGAAATGTTCCGGTGTATTTGGGCTACGATTTTGATCGGTTTGAAGAGGTAAAGTTTCC